>LPNX010959182.1:204159-230242 GCA_001517045.1 Pseudotsuga menziesii
TGGAGAGAATGTTGAAACAGTTGAACTTGCTTGGGAAGGTGAAAGTTTTTCTCCTTTGGAAATTGATGAGAACAAGTTTCCCATCGAGCTACATTTGGGTGGCTTATCCATTGACAGGAGTTCAGAAAATCAGGAAAACACCAAATGGCAACAGGAAACATTGGACAGGGAGATTAAGGTTTGCAGGGAGCTACTTGAGATAGAAATGGACTGGTAAGATCAAAATGGGGCTTTTGTGGTTTCAAATTTTTTTATGTTGTTACTTTTGTTTCTTGGGTTCTATGGAACCTTGAGTTTTGTTGGATCAATGTAATTCTAGCTTACCCTTCTCTGTTTTGTTCTATCTAAAAAAGGATATTCTGTTTGTCATTCATATTGTGTTTCGTAATTGTGTTTGCAGTAAATGGGCAAAGCTTACGCTTGCAAGATTGTTGATAGCTCAGGACATGCTATCTAGTGGTTCCATACTCCGAAGTAAAAGAACACATACAGATGAGGTTTTGCAGTTATTTAATGATTTGATTGAAATTGATCCCCCACGTGCCGAGTATTATAAGGACCAGTTCAGTTTGATTTTTCTTGATAAGGTAAATCAATGAAATTCTTATTCCCGAGAATACATTCAATATTCTTACCTTCTATGCCAAATATTTAGAACTAAGAGTTTTAATATATATAAAGTTGTAGGCCCATTTAGTAGATTAATTTTTATAGTTGGTAACTGGTCTAGGAATAGATATTGATGTACCAGCTATTCCGATTGGCAACTTAGTTTGGGTGCTTATCATCTTAGTTGAAAATATAAAAATTGGTTTCAAATAAACTGATTCCAATTTATTCGTAACAGAGGCAGTTTTCTCTTTGCATTTATGAATTTATGCTTGTTTCAAATCTTGCTGTCCAAAATCAGTTCCATTAAAGAAGGTGCAGTACTGATTGCAGGATCCTTATCTCCATAAATAGAAGATTTGGGTGCAAATCATTTGTATTTTAGAATTTGGTATCAGAGCATGAGATCTCTGTTCCTATAGGCATGAAACAAAGTTTCCTCATGCAAGTTGCATTCGGTCTAATGCAACGATACTCAGTGCTGCAATAATCATCATTTTCTTGGTTTAAGGAAGTATCCATTATTGTGTTATTAATTTGAATTAAAAAATTTAATTTTACCTGCAGTAAATGAAGCTTGGTGCTATCATAATACAGGAAAACGCTACAGTTAGTTGACTGATAATGGGTGGGATGTAGCAAGGCAATTGTACAGGAGATCATTCAATCCACCAGTCTTGATCCTATTATCAGTGTTCCACCAAGTTTCTGGGATGCGGGGGCATGGAAGCGGGGAAACGCACATTGGGGATGTGTAGAGACACCCCAAAATTTTGGGTTATTTTGGGGGATGGGGAGGTGTCGGGGTCCCTAACATAGGGGGGTTGGTCTCTAAAAAAAAAAAAAAAAAGAAAAATAATAAAAATATGAACCCCAACATATAAACATATCAATTCCTCATCCCATCACCATTTGCATACTAGCATGCTTATGTTCCCGAAGAGTTTAGTGTAATTTAATGTAATCGTTATAGCCAAGCATATCATATCGATGTTTGTTTCTTTTTATTTGTTTCTATTTCGTTTTAAAATGACCATTTAGTGTAAAAGCATAAAATTTAAGATGAACCATTTCTTTTTTAAGTAAAAAAATTTAATAAATCGAGGGCAGGTGGGGCCTGTCGGAGCCCCCCATTTTCAGGAGGGGGCGTGTGGGAGCCCCCCAATCCGGGAAACTCCTAGACCTGCATTTCCCCAAGTTTCGCAGAAAGGGGGGCGCTGGGAAACGTTTCCCATGGAGCCCCCCAGCCCCCGGGGCGTGGGAAGCATAGGGGGCGAGCCCTTGACCCTGGGAGGCGCATCGCCATGGAACACTGCCTATTATAGTTTCAAACTTTCAGATGCTCAGAAATACGGTTGTAGAACCTTAAAAGATTCTTACTAATGAAACCCAAGCTCTGGTTTAGTACTATCACACTACAATGCACATTTTTATTGTTTCAAGGTTTCTCTCTCATTTATTTTTCAATTTTTGCTGTTTACAAAGTGCTTAAGTTAACTTAACAAACAAATTATTACCAATGTTTGATAGCATTCTATTGCGAAGAAGAATCCATGTAAGATTAAATTTCAAGAGTTTGAAGTTTTCAATGTGGGCAGTGTATAAGATTTGATATTTATCAAGACAATGCCTGAATATATAAATCATTTTAAAAGTCATTCTCTATAAAAACATCGTAAAAAATGATGATGCCTTGGTGTCCTTATCGTTGGAACCGAGTTTGCTTCAATACTTGGCTTCTGCTTGATAGCTCTAGCCTCTAAATTCTAATGATTCCAATTCCTGAAAACTTATCAGTTTGAACAGTTTTAACAAAAACAGCTCGAAGATACATTATATCTAGTACATATGTTCACACATGTGCATCAATGTCTATCCAAACCAATAGACACCACACACACACACATAGATAGTACATACATTTACACATGTACATCAATGTCAATCCAGATTCCAAACCAATAGACACCAAATACACGGAGTTTGCTGATTTATATTGCATGTAAGGATGCAAATGACAAATGTCAAATTTACATTGAGATATAAGTTCTGAGATACATGAAATTAAAGTTATGAGCAAAAATACAAAAACATTGGCTTCTGGAGTCCAAAAATCATCATACTACAATCAAATGAGTACATAGCTCATCTGAAGTCTGTCTCATTAGTCAAACTCGACCAAGTCTAGGAATCTGAAATTTGCTCTCTTTCTAAATGGCTTCAATAGTTGCTGCCATTTGACTTTTTAAATCAGTTGGCACCATTGGGCAGCCTATATCCCTTCCAGGTTTCAATATTACACTCCTACAATTCCTAGTTCAAGGGGAGGGGGTACCTGTAAGGGGTTCAAGGTCCTATTTTGCATCTATTGGAACAAAATAATAAACTCGAGATAGAAAAAAAATGCATGTTTTTAATAAAAATGTCTGATATAGGAAGATTACAATAAACACCAAGGCTTATATAAGCCTTATCAGGCTTGGTGAGGTGACTATTCAGAAAGTCACAATCCTTCTTCATGTTTTTGTTATTTTTTAATATATTATTATTTAATTTCTATATATATTTTTATATTTACATTTTAATCGTTTATTTTTATTTTTATCTTATTATTTTATGTATACAACATATATGCTGAAAAATTTGTTAAGTGTGCTGAAAACTAGAAAACACCTCAATTTCTATCTTCTCCGTCTGAGGTCAGATGAGTCTAACTCCACTATGAAACACCTGGAAATGGGGATGCCACATCAACTTTTGATGTTAAAATTGAAGTTATGAAAGTAAAATATAAGGTAAGCGTTGAAAAGTTGAGTACAATTTCAAAATTGAGGTTGACTGGTCAACATGACTAGGTTGAAGGTGACCCAGTGGGAAACGAAGGGGGCTAGGTTTCTTTTTGGGGGGCTAGGGGGTTCTTTTCCATTTATTTACTTTTCATTTGACTGGGTTCACAAACTTGATTGGTTGGACCAATGCTGACCTCAACCAACCAATTCAGGTCAGAGCCAATACTGGTTCAGGTCAAAACTAGTTTGGACTGGTTTAGGGCCAAACCAGTGCTGAACTGGCCAGTTTGGTTTGAAGTGGTCAGTTCCAGTAACACCGATTATTGTCAACTTAGACACCTGTCCTACTTATTGGTAGTGAGAGGCAATCTTAACGTTTAGACAGACAGTGTCATTTCTTTGAGAAGCTGAAAACTATTAAGGCATACTTCTTATTGTTCTATGGACTAGGGCAGAGGTTTTGGAATAGAGATAACAAGCCAAAATGAGATATACTCCATTTAATGTTAAAATGCCCCAAATTACTGTCATTTCTTTAAGAAGACAAACCATTAAGGCATACTTTATTATTCTATTGACTAGAATAGAGGTATTGGAATAGAGATAACAAGATAAAACGAGATATACTCAATCTAATGTTAAAACTTAAAACACCCCAGATCACTGTCATTTCTTTGAAAAGACAATAGCCATTAAGGCATACTTCTTATTGTTCTACTTCTATTGACTAGAGAAGAGGTATTGGAATAGAGATATCAAGCCAAAACGAGATGTATTCCATCTAATGTTAAAATTTAAAACCGCCCAAATTACTGAAAGGATTATGTCAAAGAGCGTCTTCCATGCCATAATTGTGTGCTATGAGCAATCTAATGGATATTTAATACCCATAAAAATAACTTAAAATCCACTAAATCATGTTGTATCTTGAACAATGACTTAAATAGCAAATAGGTTTCATTATGCTTCACAATTATCCCTTCTATGTTTGTAATCCTTTAATGTCTTCTACATAAATATATAAAGTGACAGCATGAGCATGTTGATGAGCTTATAGTGCTATTTTTTTTATTACAGAAAAGGTGATCTTTTGTATTAAAAATTTTCTGTGGCCGTACCTTACAGCAAGTTAATACAAAGCAGGGCTTTTCCAGATTACAGCAAAATTTTCAAGAGGTCCAAAAAAAACAAAATTACTGCTAGCTGGTGATGAATTCTTGTTGTTTTATAAGTAAATACTAAATCTATTGTCTCACAAAGTGTGATAGTATATATGCTATTTTGCAACACATTAATAAAAAAACTGAATTTAAGTGAAGTCATGCCCACTGAGGGCTTCCGGCTTGATGGCTGGCTGGTCAGTGAGATCTTGGTCTGCTTGTTCCGTCTCCATGTTGCTATGTCCTAGCTGGACTGTGACAAGAGTTCATTTACTGCTAAGGTTATAAAGAAAGGATTATGACTTCCATTTGTTTTCTCTTCATTCATTGTTTGCAATACTATAGGGGCATCTTCATGAGATTCTTCCATAACTTCTTCAAGTCCTAGAATCTTCTTGGCTTACTCTTTCAAAATAGACGCTTTCATTAACTCTAAGAGAGGAACCAAAACATGTGCCTTAGCAAAATGTTGTCAAATCAATGTCCAAGGTCCCAAAATCACTTGCAGTAACTTTCACAGGCTCAAGAGGCTTAGGAGTTTCAATGGTTTGCTTAGTCTGAGTTACTCCTAAAGGGAATCTAGAGTTAGTCCTTTGTGTTTCTATTGCTTTTCCCTTACCTTGCCTTTGATAAGTTGCTACAACATCAGCTTGCATTTTTCATCTTATTTCTACTTGCGAATATTTTCGAGTTAAATTTCAGGTACTTACCTTGGATCCAAACTCCTTTCCTTAATTTGTTTCATTTGAGGCTTAGAAACATTATAAGTTTTGCCAAAGACAATGTTTATACCATCCTAAGGTCAACCTACAAAGTTTAAAGAGTTATTTTGACTAAACCCTTCTCCATCTAAGTTTTGATTAATAAAATCTTGGATTCTAGGAGATAATCTATAATCATGATCCTCATTGCAAGTGGTACACCAAAAACAAGCTTCTTTAGCAATGTTGTTGGTGTTTAAAGGAATGGAAACCTTTTGATTATGATTTTGACCTTGATTCTGGTTTTGATTTTGATGACCCCTTTGTTGGAATACTGAGAGCGGGGCTGATTCAGTATTCGCCAATTTAAACAATCTTTTTACTTCTTAGACTTGTAATTGCATCCCAAATGTCATACAATAAAGCACATAAGCATAAATACACAGTACACAGAGATTTTACGTAGAAAGCCAAACAAGAGAAAACCACAGAATGCTGTTCTTATGTTTATGAAGAGTACATTCAATTTTATGTGCACCAACACCAAAGAAGCCCCAACTCCCAGATTTTTCTAGCACCTACTAGGAGGCGGCACCGACACCTTTGTGAGCACCAACTCACACTTTAGAGGCACCAATCTGAAGGAGACTTCAATCTCCTGTCCTTGCCCCAATTCTGCCACCCTGATATGGACAAGAGTATCAACCTGCTACTGTCATTGTCTTCACACTAATATTGTCACTGTCACTTTTCTGTTATTGTCACTGTTCTGTTACTATCACTGTTAAAAAACTTCTTCATACCTGCTCCATTTTATGATTTTCTTACTAATACTTGTTGGACAAGCTTTCATACAAGTGTCAAGGTTAGCTTCAAAGTAATGCTTAGGAAACCATATGTAAAGACACAAGAGCACCAAATAGGCCTAAAACGCAGTCCACAAATCATCCATAGATAGTAGCCATATAAACTTGGTCAATTAAACAATGCTAAGTGTAGTTACATATGTGAACATGTGGCCTTCAATCAGTCCTTGACATTGTCCTTCATGCTTCAAATCTCCCTTTGACTAGTCACAGAATTTCCCTTGAAAGTGTGCCAAACTTGTTCTCAAGTCTTCTCCATATTAGCCTTCAAACCTGGCTTAAACCTGCCTCAGATCTGTTGTACTTGCTGTACCTTCACCCCTGTACTGCTGTACCTTCGGCCCTTCTTTCTCTTCTGCAAACTTTGCCCTCCTCTCTCTCCTGCAAACTTCGGCCCTCTTTATCTGTACCTTTACCCCTCTTTCTATACTGCAAACCCGCCTTAGAAGGAACTCTTTATTTCTGCCAGTGACCAGATCCTATACCAACGAAGTAAGGTTCCTTTTCTTTGCCAAAATAGACCCTAACCTTTGCTTTAAGAGACTGAAAATTCGCTCCATAAGTGACTGTCATTTTGCTGAGATTTTACTGCTTCATTCACTCTTGAATTTCGCTATATACATAGAAGAGAGAAGAAATCGATTTATGCAAATGAGGCCCTCCATACTCTTATTTATACAAGTTAAGACACTCTAGTAGGGGTGACTTCAGCTTAGAAATAGGGCTGACGTACCTTTCATAATAATTTTTTAATTAAAAAATTACTTGGGGCGGACTTGTACTTCTTTTGACCAATTGTTTTCAGGGGTGTCTTTACCCCCTCTTTAGGGCATCTTCCATGCATCTTAAGGATACTTTAAGCACTTCATTTAAGCCTTCTTCCATGCATCTTTAAGACTTTTGAAGAGGGGTGTGTTTACCCCCCTTTTAGGGAATTTCATGTGGACACGTCTTCATCACTTTAGGGGCTTCTTCTTCAATACACCATCATTGCTTTAGGGGCTTTTTCACTTTCTCCATTTGTGTACAACTCAAACTGGGCATGTGGAAACAACCACATGTTATCTCATCCTGTGGGGGCCATGCTAAATAACTACGCCATAAGGGGACCACTTTGTAGTTATATACTCTTATGCTTGGTTTTTGACATCAATGACAACCTTATTCAACAATCTCCTCCTTTGTCATTGATGGAAACCATCATACTCGCCTTGTCATCATGCTCCCCCTGTCATCAAACTTCTGATATTTCTCTCCTCCTTTGACATCAACGGCAAAGGGTAACCCCCCCCTGATAATATCTCTCCCCCTGTGCTCTTGTTGTGCTGCTCACAACTGTTTTTCTACTGAAGATTACACTGATCAATTTGGAGCAGAAATTACTGTCAGTCTTTGTTGGAGATACTGAAAGGTCTCCCTTGGGAGAGGTTTTGTGAAGATATCTGCAATTTGTTCCTTTGTCCCAATATACTCTACTTGATGTTCTTTTCTATGGCCTGTTCCTGTAGAAAGTGAAACTTGATAGGAATATGTTTTGCCTTGGAATGCATCACTGGATTCTTGGAGATGTTTAAAGCACTGTTGTTGTCACAGAGTATCAGAATAGGCTCATCATATCTCACTTGTATGTCTTGCAAAGTTTGCTTCATCCAGAGAACCTGAGTACAACATGTTGCTGCTGCAATATATTCTGCTTCTGCTGTGGATAAGGATACTGAAGATTGCTTTTTGCTCAACTGGGACACTAAACAGTCACCCAAGTAGAAGGATGCTCCACTTGTACTTCTGTCATCGGTACTTCTTGCCTAATGTGCATTTGTGTAGGCAACTAGAGTCAACCCATTTCCTTTCGAATACTATAGTCGAAAGTTTGTTGTTCGTTTAAGATATGTGAAGATCCTTTTCACTACTAGAACATGAGTTTCCTTTGGAGCTGCTTAAAATCATGCAACCTGTCCATCTGCTTGCATAACATCTGGTCTTGAAGCTGTCACATAGAGTAGACAACCAATCATTGATCTGTAGATTCTTTGATCCACTTTCTTGTATTCATCATCTTTGCTTAGCTTGCAACCGATGACCATGGGAGTACTTATAGGTTTGCAGTCTTCAATTCTGAATTTCTTCCACATTTCCTTGATCACTTGGGTTGGGAAATGAAAATGCCTTCATCTAGCTGAGATATCTAGAGTCCCAAGAAGAAAGTCAACTCCCCAAGTAATGACATTTCAAATTCACTTTGCATGTCCTTGGTAAACTTCTGATTCAATCTATAATCATCACTTCTAAAGATGATGCCATCAATGTACACGCCAATGATAATCTTGCTGTCTTGATCCACTTTTATGTAGAGATTACTATCTGCACTTCCTCTTCTGAAACCCTGTTATTGTAAGTACTTGCCCAATCTTGAGTACCAAGCTCTAGGAGCTTGCTTAAGTCCATACAGAGCTTTCTTTAATATACAAACATAGTCTCCATTTTTTGAATGTAGGAACCCTTTTGGCTGTTCAATGTAGACTTCTTCTTTTAGTTCTCCATTTAGAAAAGTTGATTTTATGTCCATCTGAAACACTTTGATTCTTTCGGAACATGCATAAGCCAAGACCAATTTGATTGCTTCCATTCGGCCACAGGAGCAAATGTTTCTTCAAAATCTAATCCTTTAATTTGAGCGTATCCTTTGCACTCTAACCTTGCTTTGTTTATGGTTACTTGTCCATCTTCATTGAGCTTGTTTCTAAAAACCCATTTTGTACCAGTCACATTTTTATCCTTCAATCTTGGAATCAACTCCCATGGCTCGTTCTTCTCTATTTGATTTAGTTCTTCTTACATAGCCTTATCCTATGTTTATCATTTCTGGCTTCTTCAAAGCTGCTTGGTTCAACTGTGGATAGTAAAGAAAAGTGTCCTTGTTCCGGTGTCTATGCTTTCCTTCTACTTTTGGTTTCTATTCTGACACTTTTATCCCCAATAATCTGCTCTGGTTGATGATTCTTCTGATACTAGCGCTTAGGTGTCTTAAAAGGTGTCTGAAAATTCTGCTGGTTGTTTTCTTGTTCTGCTTCTAACTGCCTCTCTTCATGTTATTCTTCTTCTTCCTGCTTCAATTCTATCTCAATTTGTTCTTCAAATATGTCTGAATTTTTGCTTTCCTTCTTGGTCTTCAGCAAGCTGGTTTCATCAATTTTTACATTGATGCTTTCCACTATCTTGTTGAGTCATTTGTATGCATTGCTTTTCCATGAGTACCCAACAAATATGCCTTCATCCACCTGGGAGTCAAATTTTCAATCCTCATGTTTTCCCTTTTTATGTATTATTTGCTTCCAAACACTCTGAAGTGTTCGACATTGGCCATTCTTCCTTTCCGTAGCCCATATGGAGTCTGGTCGCTATTACTTTCGAGCACTCCTCTGTTCAATATGTGAGCAACTGTATGTACTGCTTGTACCCAAAATATATCACTCAACTTGGAGTCATTCAACATAGTTCTAGCCATTTCATGTACAGTTTTTTTCTTTTTTTTCAACAACTCCATTTTGCTGAGGTGTTCTAGCTGCTGAGAATCCCTTTTTATTCCATGTTCTTCACAAAAATCCCTGAATTCATTTGAAGTGAACTCACCTCCATTATTTGATCTCAAGCTCTTGATTTCCAAATTAGTTTCATTTTCAACCATTTCCTTGAATATCCTAAAACATTCGAAAGCTTCTGACTTTTTCTTGAGGAAGCAAACCCAAGTCATTCTTGTGTAGTCATCAATGAGCAACATGAAGTATTGCTCACCATCTAGTCCTTTTATCCTCATTGGCCCGCACAGATCAGTGTATACAATATCTAGTGGCTTTGTTGTGGAGTATTACTTTGTCTTGAATTCAACCTTTGTTTGTTTACCATGTTGACAATGTTGGCGCAAAATATTGGTTGGTTTTGTAATTTTCGGTATTTCTCTTATAGCTTGCTTCTTGCTGATCTTGGCAAAATTGTCAAAGTGTCTATGATCCATTCTCTTGTGCCAAAGCCAAATTTCATCTTCCTTTCCCAAACAACAACTTTCTTTCCCAATTTCATTCAAGATGCTTATGTTGTTTGGAGTTCTTGTTGCTGTTGCCACTAGTCTACCTTTTCCTTCTTTCCTTCTATCACATTCTTTTGAATTGCATATGAGTGTGTGTCCTTGGTCACACATCTGGCTGACACTCAGCAGATTATGCTTCATATTTTCAACAAGTAGGACATTTTCTGCCAAAGCATCTTAGTTTCCAAGACTGACTATGCCTTTCCCAAAATCTTGGCTAAGTTGTTATTGCCAAACATGACATACCCTTTTTCTTTCTTTAATGACACAAATATGTTTCTGTCACCTGTCATATGCTTTGAACATACACTGTTAACACACCATTTACTTATTCTGTTTTGGGCTTGTAAGGCAATCCCACATTCGTCAACTTGCAAGTCTTCTTGCTTCTTTTTCCAAATCCTTTGCTATTACGGAACTTGTCTAGTTTCCCTTGAAGACTTTGTCAAACCACTCCTGCAATTTCTGGCGGTGTATCCAAAATTGTTACATTTGTAACATTCAGTTTCATAATTCATAGATCAAAATCTGTTATAAGAGGCCTTCTGAGATAATTGCCTTCGTAACGATTCCTGGAGTTTTCATGGCCATTTCCATTCCATGTGTTTCTACCCTGTGCATAAGCTCTACAATTTATAGCCTTATGCCCAAACTTATTACGAGAATAATACAAGCCAAGAAAAATATTTTGGTACCTAGATGTCGGTGGTCTTTTAGTTGGTGCAGATCTTCTGAAATCATGCTCTTCATTTCGAGTCTTCTTTCCTGCCAATTTTTATATATCCTCCTTCAGAGGCTTGGAATCCTTGATAGCATCTGCATAACTTCTTTGTTTTGCTTCACTACCAGTCATTATAGAGCTTGAACCCTTATCAGCGTCATTTTGTTTGTATCCAAGACTAGACTTATCATAGAATGGTCTTTGGTTGCTGATGATTTCATCCAGTATTTTGGTGTTGTTGCCAAAGTTCTGCTGGATGTCCTTCTTCTGTAATTCTTTTCTGAGTGAGAGTATTTCAGATTCCAACTCTTTCTGAATCTTCTCCTTTTCTTCCAGTTGTCTTTTGAGTGTTTCTTCATCCACCTTGGCCTCTTCCAACTGAACCTTTAGATCTATGAAAATATGCTTGGTTCCTTCAGGATTTCTGCTAGAGCTTTGGGTCTTCCTTTAGTTTGCTTATCTCTTCCTTGAGTTACTTGTTTTTCTTCCTTTCTTTTCTTAGATCACTTAAGGCACTAAGCAATTCTACCTCAATATTCACTTCTCCTTCTTCAGTCTTCCTCATTATTCTTAGTAGTTTCCTCTAATGCCATGGAGAACACTTTTCCTGAGTCACTGTCACTATCATCATCTTCATCAGATGGGGAACTATCCGCTTTTGAAATATCCTCTTTTGAATAAAGACTTTTCTTTTTCAAAAATCTTCTTTTATTTCTTTCCTTGTCACTCTTTTGATGTTTCTTTTTTCTCTTGGGAACTTCTTCATTATTATTTGAGCCCTTTGCATAAGAACATTTGGGAGCAAAATGACCAATTTTACCACAATTAAGACATTTGAAAGGAAGCTTACCTTTGTATTTGTTGGTTCCCTTTTTTAATTTTTTCACAAAGTTGGCTTCTTCTTCATTGTCTGAGTCATCACTGTAGCCGGAGCACGGGCATGAATTTGACTTTTGCTTGTTCTTCCTTGTCTTCTTGGAGGCCTTGAAAGCTGCTTCCCTTCTCGATGGATTGTCTTGTTATGTTCTTGTTTCGTATGTTGTAAGAATTCCACGTAATTCATCCATGCTCAATTTATCTAGATCTTGTCTTTCTTCTAGAGCTGAGATTTTAGAATCAAACCTCATCGAGAGAGATCTGAGTATCTTCTGAACAATTATCAGGCTGTTAATCTTTTCTCCCAGTCCTCTCATGGTATTCTCAATGTCACCAACTCAGAGAAAATAAGCTGCAATATTGTCATCTTCCTTCATTTCCAAGTGTTCCAATTGTCTTCTGTAAGTTTGAAGCTTGGACCCTTTGACGTTAACATCTCCTTCATACACATTCTTGAGCTTGTCCCATATTTCTTTGCTGAGGTACAAGGCATAACCTTGACAAATTTTGATCCTACTAGACCACCCAGAATAACATACATGGCCTTTTCATTACATTCAAAGAGTCTTCTTTCAGTTGTACATGCTGCTGGAGTAGTAACTGGTATATTCATTTACTACAGCCTGTCAAACATCAAGTCCTTGTGTCTGCAAAAACAATTTCATCCTTACGCTCCAGAAAGCATAGCTCAACCCCTCAAACAATGGTAATCCATGCTTGGTATATTCTTCTCGCTTCTCCATTATTCTTACTGGGATCTACCTCCCAGTGGTTAAACTATTCCTGAAGGACCTGCTTAGATAGCAATTGTTTGATAAGAGTATCAAATTGCCACTGTCATTGTCTTCACACTGTTACTGTTACTGTCACTGTCACTATTCTGTTAGTTTCACTGTTCTGTCACTGTCACTATTCTGTTAGTGTCACTGTTCTGTCACTATCACTGTTCAAAAACTTCTTCATACCTGCTCCATTTTCTTATTAATACTTCTTGAACAAGCTTTCATACAAGTGTCAAGGTGAGCTTCATTATGTATAGGCAACAATATGTCAAGACATAAGAGCACCAAATAGGCCTAAAACCCAGTCCACCAATCATCCATAGATAGCAGCCATATAAACTTAGTCAAATGAACAATACTAAGTGTACTTACACATGTGAACATGTGGTCTTCAATCAGTCCTCGACATTGTTCTTCATGCTTCAAATCTGCCTTTGACTAGTCACATAATTGCCCTTGAAAGTGTGCCAAACTAGTTGTCAAATTTGCTCCAAATCAGCCTTCAAACCTGCCTTAGATTTGCCTCAGATCAGTTGTACTTGTTATACCTTCAACCTTGTACTGCTATAACTTCGGCCCTTCCTTTCCTTCTGCAAACTTCGACCCTCTTTATCAGTACCTTTACCCCTCTTTCTCTGCTGCAAATTCGCCTTAGAAGGGATTTTTTATTTTTGCCAATGACCAGACCCTAAACCAACGAAGTAAGGATCCTTTCTTTGCCAAAACAGACCCTAACCTTTGCTTTAAGAGACTAGTAATTCGCTTCATAAGTGACTATCATTTTGTTCAGATTTTATAGCTTCATTCACTCTTGAATTTGACTATATACATTGAAGAAGAGAGAAGAAATCGAGTTATGCAAATGATGCCCTCCATACTCTTATTTATACAAGTCAAAACACTCTAGTAGGGGCGACTTCAACTTAGAAATAGGGGTGACTTCAACTTCGAAATAGGGTCGACCTACCTTTCATAATGAATTTTTTATCAAAAATTTACTTGGGGCCGACTTGTACTTTGTTTGACCATCTGATTTTAGGGGTGTCTTTACCCCTTTTTTAGGATATCTTCCATGCATCTTAAGGATACTTTAAAGTGCTTGATTTAAGCCTTCTTCCATGCATCTTGAAGACTTTTGAAGAGGGTTGTCTTTACCCCCTTTTTAGGGCATTTCATCTGGACTCTTGTTCATCACTTTGGGGGCTTCTTCACTTGCTCCATTTGTTGCACCGAGAGAAGCGAGGTGCACTCAGCCCAGTATGGGGAGATCCTGTCATGTTAGTCATGTTATGCTAGCCGACATATAAAACATTATGTTAACCGACATAAATAAAAAAATAAAAAAATTTATATTGTGGATTCATATATTTATATAGTGTAAACAAAAAAAAGATAGAGAAAAACATGTCGCCTAATTTATCAAATAATAAAACTAAATGAAAAGTAATTAAAAGATCCATGTTAAACTCGGATTTACCAAACACTAAATGGATCAAAATGTTTGAGGTGTAATTTTTTATGAACATTTAAAAATTTAAGATAAAAATAACTTACACCTAATGAAATTGGATCCCTCTCGGTGCTTTCTAGATCCAGATTTAAGATGGATCTATGCTGGTGTACAACTCAAAGTGGGCATGTGGAAACAACCACATGTTATCTCATTCCGTTAGGGTCCATACTTAAAAACTGCACCATAAGGGGACCGCTTTGGAGTTATATACACTTATGCTTAGATTTTGACATCAATGACAACCTATTTCAACACCCTTGGCCTATTTCAACTATCATTATTGTTTCCTCTAGGTTGGTTTCAAAGTTGCACTTGTGCATTTTCTAAATCCACCAACCTATTTTAGAATGTTGTGTTGCTTTGAGTTATGGTTGTTTCTATTTTCTTAATCATTTCGGATTTGGCAACCAAGGAGTCATTAGATGCCTTAGCTATAGCCTTCAACTTTGGTTTAACCTTGGGCTGGATGGTGCTTGGATTAACCAAAGTATCAGGTCTCCTAGCATCTCTCCAATATTGATCAAGAACTTTAGCTTTGGTTTGAGTATTGGTCATGTAATATAACTTGAGAGTTGTAGGTGGAGGGCTATATCGCATAATCAATGAGAATATCATTTTTTAACTTATTGAATCTCGCATTGAATTCATTCATTGTTTCCTTTTCATTTCTCTTCATGTTAGTTAATGCATTCAAAATGTACTTGGCATCCCTTTTTTCTTCCAAATCATCATAATGCTATTACCAGCAAGCTTTCAAACCATTTCTTCGCATCCCTAAATAAGGTCAAGGAAACAATTTGAAAAGGATGTCTCTAATAAGATGAGAGCCATAAAACTCTCCCAATGTTTTGAAGCTATTATTGCATTATTCCCATTAAACACGGGCCACTTATCATTGTTTTTGGGCATGTCATTTGGATAGCCATTTATGTTTGAGAAGTCAAAAGGCTTGAAGAAATTGTTCAATCAAGTTGCCGTGTTTGAGGGTGAAGGACTCGATTGATTTGAAGAAGTCCCTTGATAGGGGATGCTTTGAATGATATATTGAATCACCTTTCTTTTCTCTCTTCATAGTATCTCTCAAGTTCGGGAATAAGAGGAAGAGTTGCTTGAGAAGAATCTCTTGTGTAGTTTCCAGATGATTTGATTGAAGTTTGATTTAGGCAAGGCTCATCAAAGTGTTTTAAGATGTGGGCTAGGCTTGGGTTGTGTTACCGCTCAAAGTAGCAACCTTGAATCAACAACAAAATGTGGTTTGCATGCTAGAGAATGGTAAGCATATGGGAGAGGTTTGAGCCCAAAGGTCACCTCATCCCAACCTCTGAACTACTTTCGGAAACTCCTAAACCCAAGGGAGAGCCCTTTTGAGGGTACTTCCAAACACCAATGAGCAAATACCCTTCAACCTTTATAGCAGAGACTAGTGCCTTATTTGGAGTCAACAATGAATAATATAGACACATAAATCAAAATAAACGACTTAGTTCAGTTTATCGATCAATATCACTACTTTCAATGTACTTCACGAATCCCCATGCAAGGGTTTCACAACTCCCAAGGAAATAGCTAAGAAATGTGCACTCTGAGAGGGCTAAGTGGCCTAGGGTGCACCTTTTGGCCCAATCAAAGTTGCAAAATACCCAACAAAAACCTTAATTCAACAAATTCACGCTTCTCAATGCATTAGGGCAAAATGGGATGCCCTTGAAGATGTGTGGATAAATCTACTAGGGCTAAATTGATAGGTGGACCAGAATTTCCAAATCACAATTTTTTTTGGGTTTGATTTTTTTTGAATTTTTAGGGCTTTTTTGACAATATATAATTTTTAGGGTATTTTAACATATAAATGGGAACACCCTTAGAGATATGTGGATAAACTCACTAAGGCGAATTTTTAGGATGGGCTAGAAAAACAAACTTACGATTATTTTTAGAGTTATGAATTTGTTTAGATTTTTAAGGTTTTTCTTCATAAAAATTGCAACAAAATAAAATACAAATAAATTGATGAAAAGAAGAGTATTTTAATGACGAGAAAAAGGGATATTATTTTTGTCTCAATCTCTAGGGCATTGAGAGATCAATGGTCAACGTCTTTCTCTTGAAATGTCCTTTAATACTTGCAAGCTAGGGCATCACCTATCAACCTCTAGGGTTTGGTAGGAGAGCCTAACTAGGGCAAATGAAGAAGTCCAAGGCCCCAAATAGCAATAGAGAACTCCTATGGAGGACGTTCCCTTCATACAAAAGTTGAGAAAAAGCCCCAACAATCAACAAAATGCACCATAAAAGCACCATTCAACTAAGCTAGGAGCATAACTTACCAACATTTAACAAGAATGAGCAAGGAAAGAGACCTTAGGTCACACTTGTGCATGAGTTCTTCCAACTAGTTTAGCATCGACCACTTGAATGCGTAAAAAGAAGCCCCAAAACATTACTTCATTCACCTTCAAGCCAAAGAATTCATTCCAAGAGAAGTGCACATCACATTAGAGCCTCATATAGTACGAGAAAAAGAAAAAGAATCATATCATAACCCTTATCTGATGATTTTACAATGAGTAGAGAATGTCTATTTGTACTTTTGATTCTCATCTTTTCAATTCTTGAGCCTACAAGTCATAAATAAAGTTAAATTAAAAATACACTATTTTTTAGGGTAAATTCCCCACAAGTTGGGAAATAAGCAGTGTTCCATGGGGACGCGCCGCCCAGGGTCGGGGGCTCGCCCCCTACGCTTCCCACGCCCCGGGGGCTGGGGGGCTCCATGGGAAACGTTTCCCAGCGCCCCCCTTTTTGCGAAACTTGGGGAAACGCGGGTCTAGGAGTTTCCCGGATTGGGGGGCTCCCACACGCCCCCTCCTGAAAATGGGGGGCTCCGACAGGCCCCCACTGCCCTCGATTTTTAATTTTTTTTACTTAAAAAAGAAATGGTTCATCTTAAATTTTAGGCTTTTACACTAAATGGTCATTTAAAACAAAATAGAAACAAATAAAAAGAAACAAACATCGATATGATATGCTTGGCTATAACGATTACATTGAATTACACTAAATTCTTCGGGAACATAAGCATGCTAGTATGCAAATGGTGATGGGATGAGGAATTGATATGTTTATATGTTGGGGTTCATATTTTTATTATTTTTCTTTTTTCTTTTTTATAATTTTAGAGACCAAGCCCCCTATGTTAGGGACCTTGACGCCTCCCCGCCCCCCAAAATACCCCAAAATTTTGGGGTGTCTCTACACGTCCCCATTGTGCGTTTCCCCGCTCCCACGCCCCCCGTCCCGAAAACTTGGTGGAACACTGGAAATAAGCCCTAAAATGGACAAAATATAGCAAAATTGACTAAAATAAGGCTTCACTTAGTGGAATAGTGAGCCTAAGAGGGATGCCATGCCCCAACTAACCCCAAAGTGATGCTTATCCCTCCCCACCCCCCTTTTTGAGCTTGTAGGATCAATGGTGGAAGGATGGCGTCATAGGGAAAAACACTATAGAAGGAGTTTTCGAGTGCTAGACAGGGGACAATAGCCCTTTACAAGACACAATCACCTCTGCATAACAAAACCAAGGTGGTCATGTGCCCTAGTGGGTCACCGCCAGAAGCCCCGAACACTAACCCATGGGCATAAAGCCTTGGATGGTGGGGACATCCACACATCGAAGGGGCAGTTAGCTGTGCTACAAAGCCAAGTACTTCTAAGAGTGAAACCAAGGAGATCGGCCATGACCAATCCAGGGGGACAACAACCCCTAATGCGGATATCCATACGATACATCTCACTTTGGCCTTTAAAATAAAATTTTTGGACCCCTCGCTTTAGGTTAGGCCCTACTGGAGTACTGCAACAGCTTTGAGGCGTAACACCGGTTCCAACTGCAGGACATGCTCTCTTCTCAGGAGTATATGAGAACCCCTAGATTCTTCTTAGTACCTGTAGACATGCACAAACATCTAACAATAAAGACATCAAAGGTAGACCCTTTCGTCCTACCTTGTTCAAAATGAAATGCAAATAACTCAAAAATGAAATAACATTAAGTGCAATGCATGGCTATTAGTAAATGTTGAACTCAATGAAACTAAACCTTCCTACCCTAATCATGATAACAAAGAAGGGTAAAGTGAAATCACACCACCAATGCAGCTACTTGAGCATATCATTCATACCAGATTTTCTCCCTTTGTCTTTAGAGATAATCCAAGACAAGATCTCGTCAAGGATAAGCCGTGTACATACCAATATCTTTTTCAAAATGGAGACAGAATGATGAAGAAACCTGAGAATCTGATGTTGAATTTTAATCTAATTCTCAATCCTTGATAATTATTTCACAATGATTCTTCAAACATTTATTTCATCCCACAATTTGATTGCATAATTAATATCCACTTACAGTGGAAATAAAACAAGGATCATTGAATGATAACCTTGTATAAGAGACAATTTTTTTTACCTTGGGAAACCCAATAGGGAGAAAACCCAACAAACTTTTCTTAGAAGAAATCAATACAATTCAAGTACAATACCGATCATGAAGTTGAACCCTAGCATAAGAGAGGTTTGCCCTCCTTCACAAGAAAGTCTAACAAGGGTGACAAGTCTTCCAATACAATAAGAAACCCCAAAATTACTCCTTTGTCTTCTTTGCTATGCTTAGCTGAAATTGTGCACTAGAGAGAGAAGATGTGTGATTGTGTTGTGTTCAAATGAAGTGTGTGAAAACTTTATTTATATTCTTCAGTTGACTTGACTTTTTCACTTTTGAGGCCGATTTGTACTTTTGTCTTTTAAGGCCAATTTACCCTGTTGCCGCTTAAAACACACTTAATCACAGAAAAGTCTCCCAACCGCTAGGTGTGTTCTTGAGGGCAACTATGAGTTTAGAATTCAATGTCACCTCAGTTCCTAACTCCTCCGTTTAGACCCAACTCCTAAAAAGGTCCAGTGGGGTAGTCCCTATTTACTATGTTTCAAAGGTTGTGTTTTAGGAGTTAAAAGATGAATAAACTAATTTAAACTTTATGGCAATCAATCATGCAGAAATGCAACAATTTCAAATGACAAGCAAATCGTTTAGCAATCAACCAGTAATGTATGCAAGAGAGAAACCGTCCAATAATCAAAATGACCAGTGTCTTCTCTACTCGGGCTATAGAGTCACAATAATCAACTTCAAATAATTTTCCTAAAGCATCAACTCATTTACTTTAACAAATATACAAGAACATGATGACTTCCAATAAATGAGTAAGTTAAAATAAAGTGATTGCAAAGTAGAGAAATGTAAATGATTGTAATAGTGTTATGCAAGTGGTTTTGTAAGTTTTAGTAAATTTTATGTCTCTCATTAACTTAGGGAATTAAGGTGTTTGTTGCAAAGAAATGAACTATTCTAGATGTCTTACCCCAAGAGACTATCTCCTTCGATTAGAGAGAGAATGTCGGGTGCTCAACATGGGAACACAAGGTTTCCACCCAGCTCCATGGGTCAAACTCGAAACTTGCTGGGTGCTCAACTGGAGGACACAAAGTGCCACGAAGCCCCCTACGGCCTCTACACTACTAGCTCCATAGGTCAAGCCTCTTTTTCTTCTTTCTAATGAAGATACTTATCTGGGTGCCTATTAAACTAGCCAACACAAGTCTTCTCCCTTTCTCGTCAGCCAGGGTCGGATCAACCGACAAGGGGAGTGAATACGGGGCGAAGATCGGGGCAAGGTTTATTTTAAACGAAAGAAGAATCTAATAATTATTAACAGTACAAGCCAACACGATTTCGCAAGGATGGCAAAGCTAAATCACTTGCAAGGTGTGGGCAAATGAAAATAACAAAAATAGAACGCTAGCCAACACGATTTTGCAAGGATGGCATAGCCAAATCACTTGCAAGGTGTGGGCAAAAAATAAAGAAGAAAATAAAAACAAAATGAAACTCTAACTAATTTAAACCCACGTGAATCAACAATTGCTTAGGCAAAGGTGGGCAAGCCCAACTTCTATTGCTAGCAATGGATGGCAAATAAATGAGACTTGATTTAACTGAAAATGCAAAGCAAGAAATCAAGTCCAAGAGACTCTCTTGGACTTGTTACAAAGGCTGAAATTTCAGCGTAAAGAAAGAGGTAAAAAGAGTGAGAAAAACCGTGTTTTTTCCCTTTCTTGAGATAGCCTTGAAGTTCTTCTTTTGGGGTGGCCTTAAAACTCTTCTATGGCTGAAATTTGATAGAGTTTTGCCTTGTTTTGTCACCAACTTGCTAAAAACCAACAAACAACAAATGATAAAATGTGCTCAAAATCACTTTGGGGAAGTTAGTATGTTAGTGCAATATATATACAAAATTTACAAAAAGTTACCAAATTAATAATTTTAAAGAACTTGAGTATATAAGAGTTAAAATCAGATTTGAAACACTCAACAAACTAAAATAAAAATGCAGAAATTTGTATGTAAAGAAAGAGAAAATTGGTCCTTTGTTCTTCAAGAAGTGAAGCAATGGGACATCCAACCGAGGAATCCCACTCTTCAATCCAAATAACCTGCAACTTATAATATTTTCACTACACAACTACTAGAAGGTGAGAATCAAATAATGAACAAAGAAATCATAAACTTCAAACTAGAAAACATATGAAGAACTTTTGCTACAAGAATGAAAACTCACAAAATTCATGGAATGCAAATACCAAAATCTTATTAAAGGAAATAAGTATGCTTCCTTGGCCAACCAAACTTGTGTAACTCCTCAAGCATGGAAGCAAATCATCAATGGGAACAATGGACACAAGATTCCTTCAAAGATTTTTGATTAACAAAGCCAAATGGCTGAAAATTACAATGGCCAAAGCAAGAGCTATGGAATAAGAGCAAGAGAAAAAATGAGATTATAAGCAAGAGAGTGGGTGAGTGTGTGTTTTTTGTCGCCTAAATGAGGAGGGGAAGCCTCCTTAAATAGGAAAAATGAAAGATAGAGGTTCTATGCATGCTAGATAAGTGTCACAAGGGAGAGAGGGGGGCCCAAGAGAGGGGGGGAACGAATTTGCTCAAGGAGGGCAAACCAAGGTTTGAGATCTCAAATATGGGGAGAGAAACCCCCAATTTAATGCTTCCAACCTTATTGTTATGTCAAATGGGGAGAAAACCACCATAGTGGGGCCCTTTTCATTGACTTTAGCTCACCCAACCAATCAAAGAGAGAAAGGGGCACCCCCTTAGATTCGACAACTCAAAACTTGTTACATGTTTGCTTGGGGGCCCCCTTTGGGTCTTAAAATTGTCTTAGGAGCATAATATAAACATTAGAACCTTTACTTGGCCACCCCAAGTGACTATAGTCACTTTTCCAAAATTTGGCTCTCTAATTACATGCCCAATTTCCTGATTTCCATGCTATTTATCTTGAGTATCCATACCCCTATACAATATTAAAAAGGACCAAGTAACCCTCTTTTACATTACAACAAATTGTCCTGAGTGACAATTTTTAATGACCAAAAATTAAAAAAACCTATGCAAAACTTAATGAAATTCTGCAAGACTCTGGATAATGTCTAGCATGGTAATATAGAACGTTCCTATGCCCCAATCACCCCATGAACTCGATCACTAGAACACCTTTTACCACTTTGGAGGTAATTTTGAGTGAAAAACTCAAATAATTAAAATCTCTAAAAAGAAAGTTTAATTATCTAAGTGAAAAAACACTCGATGAGAGGACTTCCCTAATGACTAAGTCTTAGGTGATTAAGTTACAAAAAACTAGACCTTCATGCTGACATATCCTTACAAAATCCCCCGCAGGGGTGCGTAAATTTCATTGAGAGAAGAGAAGAAGAGCTGCCTTGCTTGAAATAATCATTAAGTACTTCATTCTTTTCTTCAAGGCACATCCAACATGTGCATGGTACATCGTTGTCCACCTAGTTGGTTTTGGTGGTCAACATACCCCTTTTACTGGGGCAATTTTGCTCTTTCTTGACTTCCACTTTCTCTGGGACTTTTTTCAGTGGTTTGTCTTGACTTCTTGGTTATTTCTTCATTTTAAAAAAGTTCTCTTCGTCGATGTCCATCTCCTCACATGCAGATCAAATTTTTCCATAGAACTCTAATGTTTATTTGACCATACTCTAAGAAGTCCCAGCCACTTCTCAGAGCCAATGTCAAATTCAATATTAGATTAGACTTTGTCTATTCCACAGGGGGATGAGATCCCCCATTAAATAGATAAGTTAACTCACTATATAAGAATAGATCACTCCATCATGAGCACTCCCACATAAAGTATGCAATGTGACCTCTAGCCTTCCTTCACTCATATTCAATCCACATGACTAGACAAAGGCTAAGCATCCGAGCCTTAATACAAAATCAATATTACACATGACTAATAAGGGCTACAATGGGGCCATTCTCTACCAACCATTGGTCAATATTACATATGACCAATCTAGGAAAATGATTTGCAGAATGTTTGCTCGATGCTAGAACGATGGAGAAACATCAACACTCCCTCTCAACGAGGGAGACATTCTGCATCACGCCAAGCAACATACTTGGTGAGAATGTCCACCTGAAGCATTCTACATCACTTCCAAGCATTATTCTTGGTGAAAATGTACGTAATCCATCTTGGATATGTACCTACATCTTGAGTCTTTCTCTCCTAGCCAAAGCATATGACAGTCTGGATAAAGACTATGCCAAGGCCATTCACCTCTCGTGAATGTCTATTGCTTGTATGTAGGATCATCACATTGTCTACGCCATTCACCTCATGATAATGTCTACCACTCATTTGTAGGATCATTACAATGTTTGGGCTATTCACCTCATGTGAATGTCTGCCACTCATATAGAGGATCATCACAATGTTTGGGCCATACACCTAATGTGAATGTTTGCCGCTCATCTATAGAACCATCTTGGTGTCTGGGCCACTCATGTCACATGATTGTTTGTCGGTCATCTATAGAACCATCATGGTGCTGCACATCCATAAACACCCCCTCTCATTCAAAGAGGCATTCTTTATCACACCAAGCTCGTCCCTAAAGTATACAAACTTTGTCTTGTATAGAGGCTTGATGAGAATGTCAGTTATCTACTCGTATGTGGATATGTACTAGAGTTTTATTGCTCCCTTCTGCACCATGTCTCGGATAAAGTGGTATTTAATCTCAATATGCTTCTTCTTGTCATGGAACACTGGATTTTCTGAAGGCTTGACATAACTTTGATTGTCACAGTGTATTAAGGTCGTCTCTAGCTCATGACCAAATAATCCTGGAAGAAGCTTCCGAAGCCACACTGCTTCTTGACTTGCAACAATGGCTGGATAATACTTTGCTTCTGCTATACTGAGTGCAACAAATGTTTGCTTCCTGCTAAACCAAGATATCATGGTCGATCCTAAGCTGAAGCAACACCTTGAGGTGCTCTTTTTGTCAACTGCACTCCCTGCCTATCAGAATCTGCATAACCTTGCAACTTCACTTCTCCACGTGAGGCATCTCTCAGATCATATTCAACTGTACCGCATAGGCACTTCAACCCATGCTTTGTCACAACCCTAATGGAAGAGTCTTGACTCAACCATAAATTGGCTTAGGGTGTTCACTGCAAAGCAAATATCTAATCTCGTGTTAACCGAGTACATCAAGGATCTAGTCCACTGCCCACCAAATTTGAATTTGAAGTAGAATCACTCAACTTCTTTTGATTTGTCTGCGTGCATATAGTGGGATCCATCAAATCTAAATTTGAAGCGGAATCGCTTAGATTTTCCATATCTGCACATCATGGGATCCCCTGGATCTGAATCTAAAGCGGAATCACTTAGCTTCTCCAAATCATCCTCCATAGGTATACCCATGGACTTGTAGTCCATCTCGAATCTCTTGGGTTCTTAACTGTGTACTCCCTATGACTAAGGAAGATCTCAATTGGTCTCTACCACACCTCTAATCCCAAGAGATAATGCATTAGGCCAAGATCCCTCATCTCGAGCTCAAAGAACAACTCCCTGCACTCATCTATGAGCCTCTTTGCTCTCGTAAGGAACAAATCATCAAACACCAAGATCAAATGATCACTATTAGCAACCTTGTATTAAAGGTTGAAATTCACATAATTCTTGGTGAAGTCCAAGCTCATCAAGTACATGTCTATCCTGGAATACCAAATTCTGGATGTTTGCTTGAGTTTGTACAAAGTCCTCTTTATCACCAACAACTTGTGTTGTGGCTACTCCTTATGTGCGGGAGCATTCTACTCCCTCTTCATTTGAGTATCTTGCTCCCTTTGCATCTAGACACTCTGCATTCTCTGCATCTGAGTATCTTGCATTGAAGCAAATTGCTGCCTTTTTCTCTTGTTGTTCTTTGTGTATTCATCTGTGTCATCTCTACCAATTGGGTTTACTGAGACAAGCCTCCTGCTCTCTTAAGAACACTGCATACTATCCATGACTCCCTTTGAGTTTGCAAACTGGTTGTCTTTCATGAGTCATCTCGGATGCTGATCATAACTGCATGTTTGATCTTGTAGATCCACTTGGAAGTCATCATTGACTTCTCTTTTGATCTTAGAACTATCTGTTGAAATACTGAGAGGGGGGGTGAATCAGTATTTGCCAATTATTAAAAATTATCTGATCAAGAGCAAGTTGCTAATCACCAATCATAGCAGCATATCATCAATTATCATGAAAATAACAAGATGCACAGTACACAAGATTTTTACGTGGAAACCCAAGTCCTGGGGGTAAAACCACGGAAGCCTTTTTAATAATAGTTGTCCAGAAATAACTGGATAAAAAGAACAACTGTCTTATTATATAGACTTCAATTTTTCAGCTTCAACTGAAAGGAGGCTACGACCCCCTGTTTTACAGGCTACAACCTGAAGGAAGCTACCACTCCCTAGTTTACCGGCTTCTACCGGAAGGAGGCTACGGCCTCCTTTCCTTGCCCCGTCCTGCCACCCTGATAAGTAGAATATTGCCGAACCTGTGGACCTGTCAAATACAAAAACCAGTACTCACTGCTGATATGCAGAACCTGTGAACCTGTCAGTCACCAACACCTGTACTGCTGATATGCCGGACCCGTGAACCTGTCAAACACCAAAACCTGTACTGCTGATATGCAGAACCTGTGAACCTGTCAATCAGCAAAACCTGTACTGCTGATATGCCAAACCTGTGAACCTGTACTCTGATCACTACCTAGCTGTCACGTAAATTTCTGCTCATGTCATAATGGTCATGCTCAACAAGCTTTCACGTCAAACTGCTGTCTAGNATCACGTCAAACTGCTGTCTAGTATACTGTAATATGGTTCAGTGAACATAGGAATTTGGGCTACTCAAAAAGGAAAAGTCTGCTGCAAAAGAACCTTTTACTGCTGCCACTTGAAAGCATCAACATTATAAAATCACAACCTAGAGTGCATTATGTAGTATGTATGTAGTGTAATCAACATAAATATCGGGTGAACATCTTCAGATCAGATTCCCTAATATATTTGTTGTAAGTTCACAAATATTGCCACACATGACTAAGCATTCATATAATTACTGCTATATCATCACATATCAAAACTCATCACTGCTATACTTTACATAATCAGGAACATTACAAATTCATAATGCTGTATACATACCTCTGGATGCTGCTAAAAGTGAACTGTGTATATTGTTCGAAAAGATAACCAAATTGTGTACCTCAACAAATAATATCACACTGCTATACTTTACACAATCAGGAACATTACAAATTCATAAAGCTGTATACATACCTCTGGATGCTGATAAAAGTGAACTGTGTATATGTTCAAAAGATGACCAAACTGTGTACTTGCAGATCTCGGAAGTGTGTGATGTATAAATAAATCTTAGACATTCATATCTAACCCCTTCCCATCACCCCAGATGGCTGTAGGTGTCCACAGTCAACTTAAAAATAGCG
>LPNX010959184.1:0-20111 GCA_001517045.1 Pseudotsuga menziesii
AATCAATCTTTACATGAAGGGTCTCACTGTCATCATCCTGGAAGATATCTGAGGTGGCTTTTGCCATCCAAATCATCTCTCCTTCATCCTCATTTCCTAATCTAACAAGAAACATCTTTCCTTTATCAACATCAATTCTAGGATCGAATGTTGGCTTTGGCTTGTTGCACTTGGGTCCAACATATACCGGTCCATCTGTCACATTATCAAAATCCCCATCCATAATACTTGATATTGCATGGATTGCATTACCATCAACGTTAACATTTTGCCTCGTCTTTGGCAAAAAATCATCAGAAGAAGAATCACTTTCATCCAAGGGTGTATGGTCATTGTAGATTCCATCTAATGCATCAAGAACTCTTTTCCAATAATCTAGTTTTTCATTCCATTCCTCTGTAACAATTGGTGAATTCTCATTGCCAATAGTCTCTTTCCACATTTTTATGTATGATGTTATTCCTTCCTTTAGTTCTTTTAAATATGCATCATTGTCTTTGGGACGTAAGAAATATGGCTTCCCTGTGGGCAATATAAGTCGGCCTTAATCATCTATATTCCACAACTCCCCTGGTTCTGACCACTCAATGTCTCTGATGGATTCTTTATACCTCATAACTGGAACATCATTGAGTACAAGGAATTGGAAGTACTGGACATTAAGATGTCCAACTGGTGCATTTTTTCCCTCCTTGATGTACCCATTAAGAAAACTTTTGAAGTCATACACTTTGTCAATAAGTTTAGGTGGAAACACCCTTTTTTCTTCTATTGTGCGATATGTATCCATCATCTCAGGTAAAGAATATATATCTTTACTTTCAATTTGGAAGACATTCTTCTGTAGGTTCCATCTATGTCTTCATGGATGAGCCCCACAAGCAAGAACCCAGCCTCAATAGTGATGAAGACACCAAGTGCAGTTAATAGTGATAGAAACATGAAAACATAACGATTCTTATTATCACTAGCTGCATTGTCCAACTGTAAAAACAAATGTGGAGGAAGAGGTTTAAAATCAAGATTTTGATTTGTTGAGCTTCCATTTAAAGATAGGAAAGCATCCTTGTACACTCTACATTTTGAGTAAATAGAGTTTTGAAGTAATGCATCTGAAAGTGTGTTTCTTGAACTTCCACTCTCATAAAGCACATCACCATACGTATCAAGGTGTGGGTCTTCAAGGTCCCTCAAGCACTTTGCAATAGATGTAATGGTAAATTGGGATCCCATGTGTACAAATGGTAGGGAAAAATGACCAAAACCTCATGTGCTATGCCCATGTGTTAGCATACCTGTCAACGACAAACCCAAGTTTGTTCCTACAACAGATTTTGATTTGACACATAATCTTGGGATTGAAGTATTTGTTTTGTCCATTTTATCATGGATAATGCTCAATTATTCCTTTGGATACCGCTCTGACATAATTCTGTGGGCATAGTAGCAATATCTTCCACACATAACAATCTTGTTATGTTTCTTCAGTCTAGCTCATGCCTTTTCTTCCAGCTCTTTTGTAGTCGCTATCTTGATCTGTGCTTTCAACACGATACATTCACTACATTTACTGAAGTTAGTGTTCTTTGAGAATACCACATCTAGAAAATGAGTATTCCAAATCTTGCTCATTGTTGGTTGTGATATTGATGGAAAATTTAGCTCTTGAAGAGCCTCGTTGATCTCTTTTAACAAAGAACTTTGGGTGTACGTTAATGGCAGCAATCTTAAAGGAGCAGATGTTCCATCTTCTTCAACTTGTTATGTTTGGTTCGGTGAAAAGTCTGAATTATCCATTACAATTTTGTGCAATATTTCTATGGCTGCCACAGTATGTGCACGTGGTTTGCATTTGTTGGTGTTACCATGAATTCCTTTGACATGTCCTTGTTGGAAATTATGTTGGTAAGTATAGAAGGTGCTTTGAGGAATATTATGTATCTTGTACCATGCTTTCTTACAAATAATATCTCCATTAAACCTTGTGTCCTTTACTTTCCTAATAGTAGGAGGTAGGCCATGGCCATGGCTCTTTGACATGATTGTGTTGGAAAGGAGTGAATTCAAGACAAATTCCCTAATGTCATTCTTTTTAAAGAGTTTCATACCTCTTATAGCAGTTGTAATAGCTTTCCTATCCACATGTTGAAGACAATCTTGTTTGCAACATTCATTTGTTGCCAAAAGTCAGATTTCTTTCTCTTCATCTCTTTGTATTTGAAAGTTTCCGACTTTTTTCACAGCCAAAACTCGTTTAATCCTTTTATATGGCCTCGTTGCGTGCATAGCAATTGAGTCTAGATATTTTTCATTATAAATATCATCATCCCATGTGTTTAAGGGACTTGTTCCCTCTATAAGATCCCATACTTCCATTTCCTTGGGTGCCTCCTTAAAATTTTCATTCACCCTTAAAATCTCACCTTCATTGTCCGCCAACTTATTTATTGGCCATCTAACCAAA
This sequence comes from Pseudotsuga menziesii, assembly GCA_001517045.1. NCBI lineage: Eukaryota > Viridiplantae > Streptophyta > Pinopsida > Pinales > Pinaceae > Pseudotsuga > Pseudotsuga menziesii. The sequence goes on from LPNX010959184.1 coordinate 2,465, forward strand.
CAATGTATAGACTTGTCCCCAATCCTACATCTTTCACAATTTCTATCTATGTCTTCCACAAAAACATCGAATTTCTTTTCACCTATCATTTCACCCTCAACCATGTCATCCTCACGGACATTAACTATGATCCCTTTGGCAATGCACATGCTTGTTCCTGTGCATTCATGTGTAAGAGAAACCTTTTTACATGTGAATGTAAGCCTATATTGGGGAGTATTTACTGAATGATCATGACAATAAGGTTCCAAATCTGATTCTGGCCAAATCTCATAAGATCCCAATGCACCCCCTAGTGTATTCTCAAATCCTGTTGGATGTGGCAAAAGAGCATCATGTTTTAACATTTTCTCAATGTTAACCACTATGGATCCCTTTTTCACCATCTTGCCATGCACCTTATGACCAATCTCTGTATTGAATATGGAACTTTCACCCACCTTCAATCCACATTGCAAAAGATCTACCTTGTCTCCAATAGAAAATGCAGAAGAGACATTTGCGCCTACACAGCAAATTAAACAAACTTAGTATTTGCCCAAAAAAAACAAGCAATGTACTATCAAAAACACTTAACATGTGCTTCAAGATTTTAATTTACCTTTGTTATGCCTCAAATATATGATCTTCCATGGATGTAAGTCCCCTTCATCAACATCTTCCACAATCAAATGTGGTTCAATGACATCAATTATCAAAACCATAACATATCCTACATTAAGCCTTTGTCCACCATAATGAGTTGTAGTCTCTGTAGATTTAATCCTTCCTAGTCCAACAACTTGACCATTAATTAGGAGGTCAACATAGTCTCCTCTTGTCAAAATTATATTTTCCATTGTAACTCCTCCCAATTTCTGTAACACATTTGAATTGTAGTTTGTAATTAAGGTTAAGCCATATGAAGTGTATTTTCAAAAAAGTAATATAGTTGCAATAATTCAAAACAATAGGGTAGCCCTTTTGTATGCCACGAAACATTGTTACCCTACATCTTGTGCATGCTAGCAAAAAGGAATTTACATATAAATTACACAAAATATATATCAAGAGATAACAATAAGAGATCCAAGAATTATTAGAGAATGATAGATATCAACTCCAATAAAACCACCAAATTCCTATTTGAATTTGGACATGGGACTTATATTATTGATGTATGCGTATGAATGTGCTGAAAATCTAGCTAGAGTTAGCTTCCGTCCTTAAAATGTTGCACGTTGAATGAAATTTAATGTGTGTTAGTTTTAATAATGTATTTTTTCATCTAACAAAATCACATTGTCATCAGTCACATTACACCATGATAGAAATCTAGCTATGTTAGTTTTAATAATGTAGTTTTTCATCTAACAAAATCACATTGTCATCAATCACATTACACCATGATGGAAATCTAGCTGTAGTTAGCTTTCATTCATAAAACATTGCATGGTGACTAAAAGCTAACTTGTGTTAATTTTAATATGATATTTTTCTATCTAACACAACCACATTGTTATCAAATACATTACACCATAATAAAGATATAATGGAATTAGCTTCCTTCTAACAACATGGCATGGTAAGTGAAACCTAGCATGCGATTTCTTTCATAAGGAAGTTTTCCATCTAACACAACTACATTGTCATCAATCACATTACACTACGATGGAAATCTAGCTGGAGTTAGTTTTCGTTCTTAAAACATTGCACAGTTAGTGAAAGCTAAAGTGTGTTACTTTTCATAAGGTAGTTTTTTATCTGACACAACCACATTGTCATCAATTAGTTTTTCATCTGACACAACCATATTGTCATCAATTACATAGCACCATGATGGAAATCTAGTTACAATTAACTTTTATTCTTAAAACATTGCACCGTGAGTAAAAGGTAATGTGTGTTAGTTTTTCATAATGCCGTTTTAAATCTAACACAACCACATTGTCATCAATCACATTGCACCATGATGGAAATGTAGCTAGAGTTGGCTTTCGTTCTTAAAACATTGCACGATGGATGAAAGTTGATGTGTGTTAGTTTTCATAAGGTATATTTATATCTAAAACAACCACATTGTCATCAAATATATCACACCATGATGGAAATATAGCCGGAGTTATCTTTCATTTTAACAACATGTCATGATGAGAGAAATCTAATGTGTGTTAGCTTTCATAAGGTAGTTTTTCATTTACCACAACCACATTGTCATCAATCACATTGTACCACAATGGATATCTAGTTGGATCTAGCTTTCGTCCTTAACTCATTGCATGGTGAGTGAAATCTAATGTGTGTTAGCTTTCATAATGTAGTTTTCTATCTAGCACAACCACATTGTCATCAATCACAATTCACCATGATGAAAATCTAGTTGGAGTTAGTTTTTGTTCTTAAGACATTGCACGATGAGTAAAAGATAATGTGTGTTAGCTGTCATAAATTAGTTTTCCATCTAACACGGTTATATTGTCCTCAAATACATTACACCATGATGAAAATCTAGCTAGAGTTAGCTTTCCTTCTAACAACATGGCATGATGAGTGAAAGAAAATGTGTGTTAGTTCATTGCACCCTGATGGAAAGCTAGCTGGAGTTAGCTTTTGTTCTTAAAACATTGCACGGTTGAGTGAAAGTTAATGTGTGTTAGTTTTCGAAATGTAGCTTTCTATCTAAAACAATCACATTGTCATAAAATACATAACATGATGATGGAAATCTAGCTATAATTATCTTTCCTTTTAACAAGTGTTAGCTTTCATTCTTAAAGCATTGTACGGTGAATGAAAGCCTAATGTGTGTTAGCTCATTACACCAAGATGGAAATCTAGTTAGTGTTAGCTTTTATTTTTAAAACATTACACGGTGAGTGAAAGTTAATGTGTGTTAGAATTCAAAAGGTACTTTTCTATGTAAAAGAGTCACATTGTCATCAAATACATAACTCCATGACAAAAATCTAGCTGAAGTTAGCTTTAGTCCTTAAATCATTGCACGATGATTGAAATCTAATGTGTTAGCTTTGATAATGTAGTTTCCATCTAACACAACTAGGTTGTCATCAATCACAATGCACCATGATGGAAATCTAGTTGTTGTTAACTTTCATAAGTTAGTTTTCCATCTAACACAACCACATTGTCATCAAATACATTACCCCATGATAGAAATCTAGTTGGAGTTAGCTTTGCTCTTAACAACATAGTCGTATTAGTTTTCTATCTAACACAATCACATTGTCACATTGCACCGTGATGAAAATCTAGCTGGAGTTAGCTTTCCACCTTAAATCATTGCACGGTGAGTGAAATATAATGTGTGTTCGCTTTCATAATGTAGTTTTCCATTTAACACAGCCAAATTGTCATCAATCAAAATGCACTATGTTGAAAATCTTGCTAGAGTTAGCTTTTGTTCTTAAAACGTTGCACGATGAATAATAGTTAATGTGTGTTAACTTTCGTAAGGTATTTTTTCATCTAACACAGCCACATTGTCATCAAATACATTACATCATGATGCAAATCTACCAAGAGTTAGCTTTCCTTCTAACAACATAGCACAATGAGTGAAAGCTAATGTGTGTTAGCTTCCATAAGGTAGTTTTTCATCTAACACAACCACATCGTCATCGATCTCATTGCTTCGTGATGGAATTATAGCTGGAGTTACCTTTCTTCCTTAAATCATTGCACGATGAGTGAAACGTAATCTGTGTTAGCTTTCATAATGTAGTTTTTCATCTAGCACAATCACATTGTCATCAATCATAATGCACCATGATTAAAATGTAGCTAGAGTTAGCTTTCATTTTTAAAACATTGCAGGGTGAGTAAAGCTGATGTATGTTAGCTTGCATTAAGTAGTTTTTCATCTAACACAACCACATTGTCATCAAATACATTACACCATGATGGAAATCTAGCTGGAGTTAGCTTTTCTTTTAACAACATGGCACGATGAGTGAAAGCTAATATGTGTTATCTTTCATAAGGTAGTTTTCCATGTAACACAACCACATTGTCATCAAACACATTGCACCGTGTTGGAAATCTAACTGGAGTTAACTTTCGTCTTTAAATCATTACACAGTGAGAGAAATCTAATGTGTATTAGCATTCATAATGTAGTTTTTCATCTAGCACAACCACATTGTCATCAATCACAATGCACCAAGATGAAAATCTAGCTAGATTTAGTTTTCTTTCTTAAAACATTGCACGGTGAGTAAACTAATGTATTTTGGCTTTCATAAGGTAGTTTTCCATCTAGCACAGCCACATTGTTACCACATACAATACATCATGATGAAAATCTAGCTAGAGCTAGTTTTCCTTCTAACAACATGGAACTATAAGGGAAAGCTTATGTAGTTTTTCATCTAGCACAACCACATTGTTATCACATACAATACATCATGATGAAAATCTAGCTAGAGCTATTTTTCCTTCTAACAACATGGCACTATAAGGGAAATCTTATGTGTGTTAGCTCATTACAATATGACGGAAATCTAGCTGGAATTAGATTTTTTTTTAACATGGAACGATGAGTTATAGCTAATGTGTATTAGCTTTCATAAGGTAGATTTCCATGTAATACAACCCATTGTCATCAATCACATTGCGTTGTGTTGGAAATCTAGCTGAAGTTAGCTTTCATCCTTAAATCGTTGCACAATGAGTGAAATATAATGTGTGTAAGCTTTCATAGTGTAGTTTTCTATCTAACAAAGTCACATTGTCATAAATCACAATGCATCATGATAAAAATCTAGTTGGGGTTAGCTTTCATTCTTAAAACATTGCACAGTGAGTAAAGGCTAATGTTTGTTAGCTTTCATAAGGTAATTTTTAATCTAACACTGCCACATTGTCTCATTACACCGTGATGAAAATATAGCTGGAGTTATCTTTCAACCTTAAATCGTTGCACAATGAGTGAAATCTAATATGTGTTACCTTTCATAATGTATTTTTTCATTTAGCACAACCACATTGTCATCAATCAAAATGCACCATTTTGGAAATCTAGCTATAGTTAGTTTTCGTTCTTAAAACATTGCATGGTGAGTAATAGCTAATGTATATTAGCTTTTGTAAAGTAGTTTTCCATCTAACACAGCCACATTGTCATCAAATACATTACACCATAATGCAAATCTAGCTAGAGTTAGCTTTCCTTCTAACACGGCATGGTGAGTGAAAGATAATGTGTGTTAGCTTTCATAAGGTAGTTTTTCATCTAACACAACACATCGTCATTGATCACATTGCACTGTGATGAAAATCTAGCTGGAGTTAGCTTTCATCCTTAAATCATTGCACAGTGAGTGAAATCTAATGTGTTAGCTTTCATAATGTACTTTTCCAACCAGTACAACCACATTATCATAAATCACAATGCACTATGATGGAAATCTAGCTAGAGTTAGCTTTAGTTCTTAAAACATTGCATGGTCAATAAAACTAATGTATGTTAGATTTCATAAGGTAATTTTTCATCTAACACAACCACATTGTTATCAAATACATTACACCATGATGATAATCTAGTTGGAGTTAGCTTTCCTTCTAACAACATGGCACTATAAGGGAAATCTTATGTGTGTTAGCTCATTACACCATGATGGAAATCTAGTTGGAGTTAGCTTTCCTTTAAACAACATGGCATAATGAGTGAAAGCTAATGTGTGTTAGCTTTCATAAGCTAGTTTTCCATTTAACACAACCACATTATCATCAAGCACATTGCATCGTGTTGGAATTCTAGTTGGAGTTAGCTTTCATCCTTAAATCGTTGAACGGTGAGTGAAATCTAATGTGTGTAAGCTTTGATAGTGTATTTTGTCATCTAGCACAACCACATTATCATCAATCACAATGCACCATGATGGAAATCTAGCTGGAGTTAGCTTTCGTTCTTAAAACATTGCACGGTAAGTAAAGATAATATCTATTACCTTCATAATGTAGTTTTTCATCTAACACAACCACATTGTCATTAAATACATTACACCATGATGATAATCTAGTTGGAGTTAGCTTTCCTTCTAACAACATGAGACTATAAAGGAAAGCTTATTTGTGTTAGCTCATTACACCATGATGAAAATCTAGCTGGAGTTAGCTTTTTTTTAACAACATGGCACGATAAGTGAAAGCTAATGTGTATTAGCTTTCATAAGATAGTTTTCCATCTAACACAATGACATTGTCACATTGCACCATGATGGAAATCTAGCTGGAGTTAGCTTTCAACATTAAATCTTTACACGGTGAGTGAAATCTAATGTGTGTTTACTTTCATAATATAGTTTTCTATTTAACACAACCACACTGTCATCAATCAAAATGCACCATTTTGGAAATCTAGCTAGAGTTAGCTTTCGTTCTTAAAACGTTGCATGGTGAGTAATAACTAATGTATGTTAGCTTTTGTAAGGTAGTTTTCCATCTAACACAGCGACATTTTCATCAAATACATTACACCATGATGCAAATCTAGTTGGAGTTAGCTTTCCTTCTAACAACATGTCACAATGAGTGAAAGATAATGTGTGTTATCTTTCATAATGTAGTTTTCCATCTAACACAACACATCGTCATTGATCACATTGCACCGTGATGGAAATCAAGCTAGAGTTAGCTTTCGTCCTTAAATCATTGCACGATGAGTGAAATCTAATGTGTGTTATATTTTATAATGTAGCTTTTCATCTAGCACAACCACATTGTCATCAATTACAATGCACAATTATGGAAATCTGGCTAGAGATAGTTTTCGTTCTTAAAACATTGCAGGGTCAGTAAAGCTAAAGTATGTTAGATTTCATAAGGTAGTTTTCCATCTAACACAGCCACATTGTTATCAAATACATTACACCATGATAAAAATATAACTGGAGTTATATTTTGTTCCTTTCTAGGAGAGTACATTGTGTCCTCTACTATTACAGCCTAGTTGGATATGATTGCCTTCCTCATTGTGGTGGTAAGAGGAAATTCAATGATGTAAAGGATTACTCTTTGTACATTATATTGACTTATAAAGTTAAGCCTTTTGAAACAGCAACAAAAAAGTATTTACTAGTTTCATCCAACCTCCCCTCCAAGCATATAGGACATTTCCAAATTGAAATATTCATCTCTATGAGAAGAACTAGAAAACCTGTTGGTTATCTTTATAATTTTATTTCCTAAAGTCACATATACTGAACAAAAGGAGACCCAAGCTCCAAAACTTCTCATAAACTTCCATATTGTGCACATTTATTAAGTTAAATTCCATACATATATGGAGCAAACGCTTTGTTGGATTCCACTTGTGTAATGATTCAAGGATTCAACTTGACTGAAGGATCCAAATGCTACTACAACAATTTCTTCACAATCTACGATGCAAACCTATCCAAACTTGCCATGAGTTCCCCACATGGGTTGAAAAATACTCCAAAACAAGGCATGAATGGTCACACGGGTAAATCACCCCCTATAGGGATTTCGTTTCATACACGAGTCCCTAACACACATCAAACCTGGATTTTTTAAGGATTTTATGACTATGTTTATACTTTTGTCACATTTTCTAATGCAAAAGGCTATATCAAAATTTTATATTTTTATTCTAGGGCACACAATGCACTCAAAACCCCTCCAAATAGTTTGTAAATAAGAATTGAGTTCTCTTACCATCCCTGCTCATGCCCAAAATTGGAGCTTTAACCATCAAAATTGGACTAGAACTTACCAAAGCTAGTTTTATGTTGTTATTCATCACCTTCTAAGACTGAAACATGCCCAAAAATGTATTTCAACCCTTAGATTTAGCCCATATTCAAAGGTTATGTCTTGTTACTGCTAATTTATAGTCGAAAATGATCCCCACAAGACAATTGTGAAATCTTTCCTAAAGGCTTCCTGGCCAACTCAGCAGTAACCCCAAAGTAAGTATCTTCAACTTTGTCCAATACATATCCCGCCTTCTTAGCACTGTAGGTTATGGTTTCTTGTGGAGCTAAACTCAAACTCAGACTATATATATGTGTAACTTTTCATTTGAATGGGTTATCCTGAGAGCTCATTACCTGCGTAAATACTTATATAAAACCCAAAGAATCCATGTTTTTTTTGTGGGGGAGGACGTACATATTTCGAAACCTTCTCTTTTTAGGGTTACAAGCCAAGAGGGAGAGGTTGCAGAACAAAAAGAAAGTTTCCCTCTGATGGGTAGGAATGCCCCTGCACCCTTTCCCCCACTTCCATAGCCGACTAGTAAGGCTCTGGATCCATAGCTACTCACTTGGCTACTTGGATTGGCTTATATCCTTGGTTACTCAGCTTGGTTACCACCCTATACTCCCTAAATAAAAACAACCTGTTTAACCCGTCTGCAGCTTATTCTAAAATATCAAATTTTCAACATCTTGGTGCTTCAAGATATCAAAGTTTTGTGTTTTATTCTTTGAGAAAGCACCATTTACTTCATTGCCTCCTATTCACCCTCCTTATGTGTCTTTCTCTCTTTCATGAAAATGAACAGACAAAGCATAATGAATCTGTTGACTGCCAACTTTTTTTTACCATCCACCAATTGAAACAAACCCTAATCTTTGGCACTTATAAATCATCTTCTTGCACTTCTTGTCAGCAATTAAAATTTGATTATTATTGAAGGAAAAAATTGAACTGTGGGCTATGCTTCATTATCCAACTAACATAAAATAATTTTTTCTGTGAACCAGGGACATCATCATAAATAAAAACCTCTTACCTCTCATCTGAACTTTCCCACTTCTCAACTCTGCATTTTCTCCACCACTCGAATACAGAATTAGAGTTGGATTTATCCTCAACAAAATCAATATACCAATATTTCTTATTAGTAAAATGTTGTGAGAAACTTGAATTGAGGATAACACTCCTACTCTCCACCACTTGGCCTAGGCTGAATTGACAGCTAATCAGCCAGCTGTTGGAACGACCTTTTAGTTATTACACAACTGTTGATAAAGTCTAGTTGTTTGACAAACTCACATCTTATCCTTTTATTTAAAAGTACATGCTTATTTTGTGATAAAATTTTGGTGACAGTTGGCATGCTTCTTTAGTGATTACGGGTGTGCCAATGGGATGCTAGTTAGCGTCTCTTGATACAATTTCTCATGTCAATAGCTCTCCTGGATTTACCCAACCAAGTGTTCCTGCTTGTCATTTTTCAAGATTTCCAACCAAGAAATTTAAAGTATTCTTGTATGATATCTGTTTTCTCCCCAAGATATTTTACTCTTTAGTTCCATCCTTTGGAGGCATTTGTATTAGATCACTATGGATCATAATTCCATTAGATAGTAGAAGTTTATGCCCACACTCCTCAGAGATCATTTACCAGTAATGCTAGGTTTTCTGGTACATAGCTCATTTTTTTTATGAATTTGTACCCAACCTCCATAGTTTACCCTCAGCCTTACTAACTACTTCAATGCTGCCAGGTTATTCTGTAATCTCCTAATTCTTGTCTCTTGTCCAACCGCCTCTGCTCATACTTTTTTTGATGAGTCGAACCCTTGTAGTTTTCTCCAGGTCTAAGCTATTATTTCAATGCTTCTAGGTTATTCGGCAAGATTCTAATTGTTGCCTCTTATCTGGCATCCTCTGTTTTCCCATAACACATTGTTCAAGGAGTCATCCAATTCCTTGTCAACCATATAAAGTATCCATTAATTGAAGCATTATTCGTAGGTGCATCAGTCTTTCAGAAATCTGCACCCAATTTTATCTTCCAAAGGCACCTTCTACAATTAGAGTTAATGACAATGTAAAGTTGTCAAGATATCTTGTACTTGGGCAGAACATGGTGGCACCTTTTCAATGCCATACATGCTTCTATGAATTGATGACAGGAAATGCCTGGATATCCTCCTTACTTCAGCATCATTCCCTTCATGTCAGCTATCAATGAACGACTTTACAAAATTCTCTATAGTCAATCCATCCTTAGTTTGTTATTTCAATGCATCCTGACAAATGGTAATCTTCTGCAGTAGCACTGTTGTCAAGAAAATTAGCCACATCATTCTATGACCCATCTCCTTCAACCATGACTAATTAATGAAAGGCTCCAAACTCTATTGCAACTATTCCGATAGATATCTGGTTTTCTCTGCCATGGTAGTCTTATATCAAATCACTTTGGGAAATGTCATGCCTAGATACAGGTTGCTCTAATTAAAAATATGAATTTCAAATCTACTGACTCCAAGGTCTAGTTAAAGGCTATCGAAGTGATCCAGTGTGGATGATTTATAAATTTCAAATATTAGACATGCACAATGTTGCTTTGATGGCAGGGATCCCATAAGGAATTCATTCAAATTAAAAATTCTAGGCTTTAATATCAATCATTGCTTCAACCTAATAAATCATGCCAATCATGCCAAGACGATGTTGAACAATGGATGAATCAAGAAGCACCCATACCATTTCAGTGGTCAATTTCGATTAATTTACACTCCTATTAGGTGGTCACATTACCTCTTGCCACCTGATAGAAGAGTGACAGCTAATTGAATGTAACCAACCTTGGTCTCTCATGGGTGATCTTTAATTGTGTTATGAAAGATCACTGAGAGATTTCAATCTGTAGTATTCTCCAGTATTAAACTCCGTTATAACCATTCTCGGATCTATAGAAGTAGAAAGCAAGAAAGTGGAGTGACAGGTATGACAAAGTAGATCTCATACCTAGAGGAGTTAAATTACAGAAGACTTAAAAGGACACCAAAAGAGAATATATAGAAGTAGGGAGGGACAAAGGAGATTCAGAAAATAAGGACAAAAGGTACCAAACTCAGAGCTCAATGGAACTTAATAAAACTGAACCTCTTGACTTGTATATCACATCTCCTTATATAGGTGTGCTAAAGTGGAGATCCCAAGTATGTTTGTTGACTGTGTAATACGTTGTCTCCTAAGTTTTGATCTTCTATCAATACTCAAGACAATGGAATTTCCATGAATCTTTAAAAGGTGGAAGTCAAAGAGTACATTTACAACTGTCCATATCACCCCTTAAGAGGATGTTGTTTCATTTAGTTTGTGGATGATCCTTTTGGTATTTGCTTTATTGGGCCTCACAGTGCCAACAGATCTAGTTTTAATGTCAATTGGTTATCAGCCCATTCTTTGCAACATGTCTCCATAACAATGTAAGGCGTTCAAGTAAGGCACAACCCTCCTCATCAACAAGAACCAAGTTTACCTCACATGTGGCCATCTGGAAATGCTGGAACGTATATGCCTGAGTTGTAGCTAAATTATTCACATTATAGAAGACAATTTTTAGGTGATCAGTCTACAGACATAGGCCCAGTAGGTGTAAGAACTAGTTCCCAACTACGCCAATCCAGTATGTTTCATGTGCCACCTGTTGGTATACAGAGGAGTTTGTATTCAGTTGGATGGAATGAAAGTTCTATGCCTAGACTTGGCAATGCTTCTATCTCTAATGCTGGTATAAGGGAGCGCTCATCTTCTCAGAAAGAAGAAGCTACTTCAATAAACATGATGATGGGTATTCCTAGCAATACCTGGTTTGCTGCAGGTTCAGAGAACAGAGCAACCAACCATGAATCTGGAAGTTGGGTTCCAATGAACTGAAATTCAAATGGACCTAGGGAAATTGCTTCTTCAATGCTACATCCACTACCAAGTATGCCTTGGGTTTCACAACATGTTCCTTTCACACAAGCACCTAGGAGGAGTGGTGGTGCTGCTAAAGGACAGGGCTTAGCATCCTCTATTTCTAGGCCTACACAAGGCAGTCATTTTCATCCTTCATGATCTACTCATTCCTCTTCATCGTCAGATATGCTTGTGCCACCAGTCACTAGTTTTCATCTCCCACAATATGTTTGATCAGCGTTATTGATGGAATGCCATGGTAATGGAATGGTAGGTGTTCCTTTTGGGTCACTGCAAGCAATTGTTTCTGAGGGTGGTGGGAAAAATAGACTAATGACTGAGGTTTGTATCCTACCAAGAGTTTTGAAGGAAGCTTTGCTTTATAGGAAATAACTATCATATATGGACGGCATTTTTTATGTATTTACATGTCTCTAAGGTGGCTATAATTTCAGTTTTGGCTCTTGATGAAAGATCTATTGCTAGACATCCTTTCTTGTTAAAGCATCCTGGGTAGTAGTGTGTGAAAATCAAGTTGGACAAGTGTCTTAATGAATCTCATCAGCTTTGTCCCCAAATTCAAGACACTTTGCATCTATCTTAAAGTAACTTAGCTGTATTCTGGACTGTTGCCTTCGCTCTAAACATTGTGATATCAGCCAAATGACATAGAATATTTTCCCTCTCAAAAGTTGCATTCTAAAAATGAGCCTCTGATCTTGACTGTCCCATCTTTCCCAAAAAATGATCCCTTTTCATTGAAGCCAATGATGGAGAATTGTGTATTCAACAGCAATTCATGCCAAGAAATCTCAGCTAACTTTGCAGTGATGTATAGCATGGTTATTGGGTTTTTCTTTGTAGAAAATCATGCAACAACCATCTATAAGGGTATGCCTTACATTATTATGGCCAAGAAGATTGTAAATGGATCACATGTAAGGATAGGAGTAGGTGCTACAATGGCCAATAATAATGTTGTTTTTGTTCCAGAAGAGTTAATTTAGTGCTTTCAAGGTATTGGTAAATTCGCGTTGAATCAATTTGGGAACCCTATTACCACTTCAATATGGAAATAAGGATGGCTATCAACTAAAGACTTAGGTTTGTTGGTGGATTATGATCACTCTTGGGAAATTTTTGTATCAAAAATGCAGAGAGTGTATATCAAACTTGGTGATTTTGTTGATGAACTAGTCTGGGTTCAAAACAAAGTTGGTGGTAGTTACAATCCAAAACAAGGATATATATCCTTTGAAGGGGATGAAATACAAGTAGCAGGTATGTGGTTCTCTATATTGTGGAAGAACAAAGCCCCTAAAAAACTAAACTTCTAATGTGGCTAGCTTTACATCATACAATTCTTACTTTGAAATTTCTACAAAAAAAAAAGTTGGGCCAAACATTTGTCTACTTTGTAGATCTGATGCCAAGATTTGCACTACTCATCTTTTCATAAAATTTCCATTTATTAAACATGTGTTGAAAGATATGGAAGACAACCTTGGGAAGCATGCTATCTAGAATGAAGCTTCTATTGAAGGTCGTCTCAAAATTTGGTTTATCAGATCAAAACTAAAAAGTCTAAGAGTTACACCTTTCCTTGTTATATGGGAAATTTGGATTGCCATAAATTCCATTCTTTTTTAATATTGAAGCATTCCTACTTTCCAAATCTCTACTCAAGTTAACAAACTACTTCATCATTGTCACGCTCTACTTGTTAACAAACTGCCTTTTGTAACTCTTGCCTATATGGTATCAAATTATCAATGCCAACATGGATCTAATATGTACATGGATCAGACCTCAGTCCTTTGGAAGATTGATGGTCCCCATCAAATTTTCTTTATGACTGGATTTGGATTTCCTTGGTATTTTTGGACTGTTTTACAACTCAGCTTGCAAATTTGGAATCAGTTCTTCTACAACAGGTATAAGAGGCTCTTCCTCATAATGTCAAACCATTGAAAATCTCTAAGACTAATAGATCACTTAACCAATGACATCAACAATTAATCTATTGGGATATTGAGCGTGCAACCACAATTCCTGAGAATTCCCTAAATCTTTTGACACAAAAACAGTCTGCATTATAGAGGTGTGAAAAGAGAAGCTGAATATGTCTTTTCCAGAGTTCATAATAGAGGTATGTTGCAGACTTGAAGAAGTTTAAAGCCGACAGTCAAAGGCTTACAGATTGTCTTTGTTTTTATGGTGTTTCCTATTTGTCTCTTAGCTACGTGACATGTAAGAGAAGCTATTGTCATAGCTATGGGATCCATGTCAAATTTAGTAATGACTAGAATCACCACCTTTGGCCCATTTGCAGGGGAAGAAGAGTTTTCATGTGAAGAAACATCTAAATGAGTTCTAGATTCCACATCAAACTAAACAAAATTTTAAGTCATCGACTTGGTACCAACAACATGAAAATAAGAGTCTTTGTGTGAGGAACATTATCCACTTTATGTAAATGAATTTATTTCAAATAAATAAAAAATGCTAAAGGATGCCTTGAAACACCTACCAATACATATTACTGTAATGAAGATGCCTAGAAACAAGGCACAACTTGCTTTAGATGTGTCCTGATTTATGCTTGCAAAGGAAACAATAGAGTAGGGGATTTAGAAAGAATGAAAGTAGACTAGCAACAAGATTAAATATTCATTATACAACAGAGAAAACATCCAAGGAAGAAAAATTATTCCATGAGAGAATGACTGTACAAAGCACAATTACATATCATTACACTCTGCCTTGTGCATTGGCTTTTGTTCCAGAAGAGTTAATTTAGTGCTTTCAAGGTATTGGTAAATTCACGTTGAATCAATTTGGGAACCCTATTACCACATCAATGGTCATGTGAAAGTTGTTTCTACCAGCACTCTCTTTCACCTTGATAGTTTTCCTTTGGTTTTATTGCATCGAATTAAATTTGTGATCTTGACTTATTAGTTATTTATCACTTTTAGCCGTCTATAGTGACTTTTTGGGGCTCATCTTGCTCATCTTGGCTGAATCCACAAAGCTTGCTAATGCTTTGTCAGGCCTTAGTTTATTATCTGATGGAACAACTTCCATTGGTGAGCAAAAACATGGCAAGTCACAAAAAGAGCATGAAATTACAGAATCTCAAAATTACTGAATCATGCCTTAACACTATGCAAATGTTGGTATTTATGGAAGAAATCTAATGGGAATTTTTAGTTACATATAGTATTATTTATTGTACTCGATTATTGTTTAATTTTTATAATGTTTTATATAGCATTAGTTGTTATAGTGTATTATAATTGTGTTTGACAAGAACATTTGGCCTATGAGGCCCATGAATAGAGTCACTTGACATTTAATTTCCTTCATCTGTGGGTCGTCAAGGTAACCAGGATTTTCACCCAACCTTGGATGCACTTTTTCTACCTAAGCTTGCCCTGTACCTGGGTCATCCTTACAACGAGCATTCAAACTTGCTTCTAGGCCACCGCTCGATGGACTGTATTATACTGTAATTATTATCAGTATAAAATTTATTAGTTTATAATTATTAATTGTTAGGTTTGCACTACACATTATTACTATATTGTTTTCCATAATCTAAACTTTATTTGAAAAATATTTTAGTTTTTTTCTAAAAAGGCCCTTTTAACATTCCAAATAGCAACCTAGGAAGAAATTGTGGACAAAAGATTGAAGATAAAAATAAAGAAGAGAGATTTATTAACAAAACTCCTAATGGATAAGGATGGTAGAAATTAAAAAATGTACGTCATGAGCACAAATGACAGTGAAAAAAAATGCTGTTACTAGTCATAAAAAAAATTGCAGAGGCAAAATCTGCATCTGCTTTTGCACTAAAAAATCAATATAGAAGTTGAGATTGATGAATGGGGCACACTCAAGTTTTCACTCAGCAAAGATAGCACATGAGGATGAGAATATGCAGATTTCTCTAAAGACATGGAAGGAGTTTCTCTAACATGGGGAATCGGCTTGTGTGAAAGGAATTCAAACAATCTTTACGCCTTTGATTACTCTGAAATTGAATATATAAACAAGCATATATAAAATGGGATGAACTTTATTAATAAGATTCAAATGGAACACCTTTTGTCAAAAAAATCTAGATCATAATTGCAAGGGAAAGTCGTGATCCAAAATTACTAAACAACCTCTGCATCTTGAATTTAAATATGGAAATTAGGACCGAGGCACAAATTTTTTTTCTTCTTTATTTTCTGAATATTCTTTTACATTTTCTAACAAATAGATGACAAAAATTAAAGCTTATTGAAAGAAGATAAATATTACTGTCTCATGAAGAACTAGAATTTAATTTAAAATTCAAATAATTTGAATTCTATCCCTACAGTTAATCTTTATGATAAGGGAAATTAAAATGACAAACAAGCAATGATACAAAAATTGAATCTCAGAACTATACTCTAGACAGATAATTGAGAATATTCAACAAGACATTCTTGTTCTTGATTCTGTAATAATGAATTATTGTAGAAGATAATGTTGTCTCTATACCTATGGAAGTTGGTGATAGAAGAATTAGTTTTCCAGGAATACTTGATTCAAGAGTACTTGAGCCATAAATGACAGATTCTGTGATTTCTCCTTCAGCCGTTGAAGGGAATACACAAGATTCTTACATTTCAACCCCAAATTACTTGAATAAATTCAAATTTGAACTTTAACTTGCATTTTTCACTTTGAAAAATCAATTACAAGAATACTCCTCTCCTTGGTTGTTGATGATTGCAGAGATAATTTCCAGTTTCTTTGAGGACCAGAATCCTTACCATGATAAACAATTGAACATTCTGTTGATGAAGGAGTATCCACTGTTTCAGCAAGATTGTGAGTCCCTGTTTTTTTTAATTGGGTGAACCCCTTGGATTGAGTACAAGAGAGGGTCAAAGTTCAAACACCTTTACAATATCAGCTTTTTCATTTGACGACTTATGGCTAAGAAACTCCGCATATTTTGTTTGATAAGATTCAAAGTCATTGTTTTAACATAAACAGTTTAATTTTTGCATTAAAAGGGGCTGCAACCAAGTTGGACATCAAGACAATACAAAGTTGACCATGTTCAGGTCCAAAAAACATATGCTCTGATCTAAGTATTGACAGCAGAATATAGCCTATAGTGTTCTGTAGCATTGCTTACAACACCAAACAAAGGAGTACCACTAGAGTAAACTCTAAAAAAGACTCCTAGAAATAAGACAAATTTACAGTACATTGACGATTACAAAGTTAAGAAAGCATATATGCTCATGGCATCATCCTAGGTATGATTGGAGGGATTAGATTCATGCTTGTCTACTTTCATGTCATCCTGCAGCTGATAAACTATTTTTGTCTTCCTTGAAATCCACAAGGAAAGAGCCCACTGAAATATTCACATTTGGAACTGAGGAGAAAGAACCGTTACAAAGTGTTATGACCATGGCTTTCAATGTTGCACATTCCTCCTCTAAGTCCTAAGTTTGCCTCTTCTATTGAACCAAGATATCCATTATGACTGCATTATATGAGACCTTCTGTTGTTCTAATTCATGGGCTTTGGTTGATGGAGAAAATTGAGGTTCTGTTCCCAGTGATAAGATCCTCTTGGCATCGTAAAAACCTGTGAATTTCTTGTATGTCTATCTGAAAAGAGAGGGTATTATGACTGTCCATATTGCTAAGAAGAAATGGATTTTAATTCCTCTTAAATACACTCACTCTATCCCTGTACACCAAAAGAAAACTAAATTCTCTGCAACCAAGGAGTTGAGAAGGCTTTACCCTCAAATGCGAGACTCATGTACCCAGAATGTTGAACATACACCAAGCATGGAACTTGCAAACTTGAAAGTTTGCAGGTGCAGAGACAAGATTCCTTGTCCCATCTTCCTTTACCCAAAGACACAGGTGAACATGTTTAGTGACTACAACTGATGTTTTTTGGCCCAAGAAA
>LPNX010959184.1:20315-36695 GCA_001517045.1 Pseudotsuga menziesii
TAGTGCCATCTCATTCAAGCAGTCAACAAACAGAGACTTCCATAGCACATTGCCATTGCAAACAAGGCTGTTACATGTTGTGCAAACTTGATGATATGAAACAAATCCTGCAACAAGGCTTGTATATTTGAAGGGGCCAATGGTACTAGTAAAACTATTGCAATGGATTTATCTAGAGCCTGTAGAAAGTCTCTATTATGTCAATGTATCATTCCTAGTATTTTCTAATTCCTTGCACTTCTCCATTATATTTTGGGCCTGCTACTATGACTCTTTATTCTGGACACTGAGATGCAAAAGGAGGGCACACTGCTCTTAAGTCCCAAAACATTACCACTTGAAAGTTGAAAGTTGAAACGGCCTCGAGTTGAGATAATTCTCAGAAACCTTTGTTTTCCTTTACTATGAACTAATTCTTGTTTCTCTTCTATGTAGGAATGATTTGGACGAAGCTAAGACTTGGGACTTGAGACTTTGATTTTTCAAAAATTTCATGTTGAATTGGTTCAAGAACCTTCTTTCCTCCATGTTCTAATACTAGTTTTTATTATATAAAGTTTCATGCTTTTCATGGTCATTGGTTAGCATGAGCAAGTGGTTGTTTCACTTTCATGTAAAACTGATTTACACAAGGCTAATATTTGAGAACGATCTCTCGAATATTGGACTGGGAATGATTTCTTCTTTATATTTCAAACTTCTTTAATTATAGACATTGTTTAGTAAAAAGGCTTTATTTTCCAACATAAGTTACACACTAGGCAGAATTTCTCTATACCTACCATGAGCATTGCAAAAAAAAATGTAATATGATGGACCATCTATTGTGCTAATATAGTAGCCACACTTTTATTAGTTTTACAGACATGACTAGGGTAGCATTTGAATAATTTCTGGAGCTATGCTCTAATTTTATTGAGTAAAATGAACTAATATTATTGATCTTAAATCTATTTTATATGGATAGGTGGATGGAAGTATTTTTCCAGCTTCAATAATCTCAACGTACTGCACACACTTGTGCTACAGTGGAATTTAAAGTGAACCAAGGGACTATGAATGCAATGGTATCCATGGTCGTGTGAAATTTGTTTCTACCAGCACTCTCATGAACACTAAGTTGTCCAGGTCTGTATCAGTGGAACAATGAAAATAATTCAATTCAATTAACCCCAAAATTCACAGCAATTCAAGTAGAAAAGATACCAATCATTCCAATCAGTTTACAACTTTCCATCCCTCTAGAGCAACTTCACATGCATAAACCAGATATGAAAACTTTTCTCATACAAAAAATATAGCAACAAACACAACAACAATTTATTGATGTACTATTATTTTCAATCTTAGTGTCAAGTCCTTTAACAATTTTTTTTTAAGTGTGTCAAATCAGCAAGACAATTAAGAACTGGAAATAACCATCCCAAGAAGATAAAATGTTGCAATCAAATTTACAATAAACACAACATATGGACAGTTGGAAATCTCATATACATATGCTCAATGAAAGAGTTACATAACATAACCTCCTCTCAAGGCTAGGACTAAATCCAACCGCCCAATACACCCTAGCTAGGTTAGTCAATAAACCCTAGCTTACATGCAAGAATCACTCCAACACTATCTCTTGTTAAAATTTTACTTATTCCAGGCATGGGGGATCCCACTGGGAGGGGCCTCAACCAGCATGGACATGGACATAAATCATCAGAGTAAGGGGAAAGCAGGCACCATGGGTAAAGAGTCAGAAAAAGGAAAAGGGCCAATGCATAGCGCCAGAAAATGCATAGCCAAAACAAAGAAATCCCTCGTTGCAGATGAAGGAGGAAGGATTCAGATCGCATTTACAGCACATGAGGGACCATGCCCTTATCGAAAATTTTGTGGGTATTTTGCCATCGGAGAAATCTTTGCTCTAGTGGATTAATGTAACATGGAAGCCTCTGGAGCACTTATATCTACACTTAGGAGCTTAGGGCTTCTTTACAGTCGTCTTTTTAAACTTGGAAGACAGGAACAGAATATTTGAGAGAGGCCCATATTTTTTTAATTCAGTAGGGATGTTTCTAAGACCATGGAAGGAAAAATTCAACCCAGACAGTGACGACCTATACTTTTTCCTGATCTAGATTAGGCTCTATTCGATCCCATCTGAATACTGGCATGAGAACATCTTGGAGGCATTACGGAATGTCATTGGAGAGTTTGTGAAGATTGCAGATCAAACAAAAAGAATACGGTACAACTCATATGCTCCCATATGAATTTACATGAACATTGTGAAGGAGCTACCGAAAGGTATAAACCTGTGTTGGGAGGACAAAGACTGGTACCAATCCATTGATTATGAGCACATCCTATTTCGATGCAGGAGGTGCCATGAACATGGGCATATATTCAATGATTTCCCTAAAAATAAGCCCACTACCCAGTAGAAAAGAAAAGACGAGAAGGATGAGGAGGGGTACACGAAGGTCGCAAGCAGGAAGAGATCGGCCAAGCATCATCAAGGACCAAAGGTAAACAAAAAATCTAGCACCTCTAATCCATTCGAGATTCTACAAAAAGAAATAACTGAAAAAAATCCAGATAGGGAAAGCCCAGAAACATCCAAAGATGGCCCTAAGGATTGCAAGGAAAGACTGGAAACCTTCCAGGATGCGACAATAAAGAAACAAACCAATATGTAGGTAGAAGAAGAAGACATAGAGGAAATGGATCTAGGAGACCTAAACCTAGAAAAACTTGAGAAATATATCCAAGATCCAATCAAAGGGATCATACCAGCACAACAGTTGTTCTGCTCAAGGAAGCAATCATAAATACTAGGAAAAAAGATAAATCTCTAGTAGTTTGCTCGGATAACCCAAGAGCCAAAATCCATGAGGCTATCAAGAAAACAGGCAATGAAAAACGTGGAAGAAGAAGTAACCAGCAACGCATCAAGGACATTGGGGAAAAACTTGTGGCGTCAGGGCATTTTTCGACCATCAAGGAAACCTTTTCCATATCCAGCAAACCCTCCCAATGAAGCTTTTACCTTGGAACATCAGAGGGTGCAGCGCACCTAGCAAGAAAATATTATTGAAGAAGAAAATAAGGGAAGAGAAACCCTTAGTAATTTTTATTCAAGAAACAAAATGCTTAGAGGAGAGTTTCAAATCCATAGAAAGAAAGATCTAGAAAAACTGTGAAGCCTCTGCCATTGATGCCTCAGATGCAGCAGGAGGTATAGGAATCATATGGAACCCTTCAGGCTTAAGTCTTACTAATTTCATGGCTACAAAATTTTCAATCTCTGTCGAGTTCCATATTTTAGGAACCAACTCCAAAGGCTTCCTTACTAATGTGTATGGGCCCTTCAAACTAGCTTCCAAGCAGCTCTTTCTCAGGTCACTGCAGAACATGAGTAACCTTGTCAGGCGAAGAAACTAGATAATAGGTGGCAACTTCAACCTCATTCACAACTTACAGGAGAATAAAGGGGGTATTAGAACCCTGATCCCAACCAGCAATGATTTTCAGAGCGTTGCGCATGGCTTGACTCTCGGCTCCACCCTTTCAGCGCATCCCGCGAGATGAAGATGAGGACATGGAGGAATCAAGCCATGCAGATGCTAACCAGGGGAGTGGGAAAGGAATCATAAATTCCCTGGATGAAGCTGAGTCCTCCCGCAGACACTAATCCTTTCCTCATTGCGGGACGGTTAGATGCTCTTTGTGGTTTTTTTTGGGTTAAATCTTTGCTTGGTTCCTTATGCTTAGTAGGTCTATGTTTTGTTATGGATAAGATTCACTTGTCTGTTTTCAGGATCGAGCACCCACACTGAAGGGCAGGGCTGCTCTCATGCTCCTCTGTCTTTCTTTATGGGCTATCATTTTTGTTTTTCTTTTTTGGATACTAGACCAATGCCTGACTCCATGTTTTAAGGAGCATGATATGTAAATATCTTTAGTTTTGATCTAGTAATAGAAGGGTCCCATCTTACTTACAAAAAAAAGAATCACCCCGAAAAACTCTCCACAAACAAGTTGTTGAATCTGTTTCCTTGTATGGCCTTGTGCGGCCATTGTATGGTCCGTACGATTGTACGGAACTATGCACGTGGCCAATCTATACGACTATACGGATGATGATTTGTATAGATCCAAATGACTACATTGAATCCCTGTACGGTTGATCTGTACAATGGTATGGACTATGCAATATGGATTTGTACCATTGTACATAATCCTGTACAGCTACCCCTATAGACAAATGATGGCTCTGCTTGACTGGTACGCCCCCCCTACAAATGTCTTTCGAAATGTTGTTTTTCTCTTAGCGGAAAATTGGAAGTACAATGTCTTTCTCTCTCCAAATCAATGCTTGAGTTTCAAGTTTCACTCTTGTGATGGTGTGTCTTCCTCTCTCTCCTCAGCTGCCTTTGATACTATTGAGATGAACCAAAACCCTAACTCCAATTGCTGAGATTAAATCTCACTCATTTGAGATAAATGATTGAGATTCATTTAATTAATTTAAATCTTTAATGCCAAAAACTTGGGCATTTCTCCAAATTAGCCTCAATCATCTAAAAAGGCATTCACTTTAATAGACTTTAAATAAGTGAATTTCCTAGGTTCCAAAGAGGTATTAATGATGATTTCCATAAGTAAGACACAAAATCATGGAAATACCTGTCTGAGCTACAAACATCAACATCTCCAAGGAAAGACACCCTCCTCCTTTTCTTCCCCAAATACACAAAACCCTAATCTCTAGCCTCAAAAGGATGAAACCCTAATCCTAGAATCCAAGATGCTCCAAGAGACCAAGAAGCCCCAATGCCCAAGAGAGAGAGATCAAATGTACAAAGAAGAATTCAAGAAAGAATCATCCATCTTCTCCTCTTATGCTCCACTAGGGTTTCCTTGTGAACCTTAGCACATCACTAAGAGAGCACCCCAAAGAAGAGATAAAAATGAATTTGTGATGTGTTGTGATGTTTGGAAATACTCTCTCCTTTCTCTATTGAACTATTTTGCAATCTAGGTTTAGACGTTGTATCCTAGAGATTTATGGCTACTGCCCTGAAATCTATGCCTTTGCAAACTTTCTAATTGAAGGACAACTATGGAAGAAATGGAAGCCAACATTCTATTGTAAAGGCTCCTACTTATAGCACCAACCAGTGTTATCGGAACCGGACCAGAATCGGCAAAACCGGCCGGTCTGACCGGTTTACAGGGTTGGCCGGTCCGATCAGCAAAAAAATTTCAAAAAACCGTATTTTTTTCCAGACCAGGTATGGAACCAGCCGGAACTGGTCGGTCTGGACTGGGGACTCACGAAACTCAATTTTTTTTTTAAAAACCCAGAAAATAAAACTTTTTTGATGTACTTTGGAGCCTCTTTGTTAATGTACTTTGGTTCAGAACCTCAGAGATGTATTGCACTAGGTGCTATTTTGGATATTTGCACCCATATTTGCTATATATATGAGAAACTTTGCATATTTCTGTATTAATGGTTTGGATTCATATGTATGCACATGAATATATATGTTTTTTACAAAATATTAATATTTTATGTATTTTTTAGTCAGCCGGGTTTTTACCCAGTTTTTTTCCGGTTCCGGTCTGGTTTCCAATCCAGTTCACATTTTGGGCTTTGCTGGTTTGATGACCGGTCCAGTTCTGATAACATTGGTACCAACAACACCTACAGGTTCGACATGTTTTGGACTCTGAAGAGTTGGTAATAAGCCTCCATAGAGGAAGCCCTTCAAGTGCTGCAATCTGATTATCACATCCATGATTGGGGACAGCAGTAATCTCATGACGCAATTAATGTTCACAGTATGGGAGAGCTTGAAAACATTATTCATGATTCACAAATCACGATTCTTGACAGTATTCACGATTGGGGACTGACAGCATTCACAATTCATGACTAACAGCATTCATGATAAATTTTGACCAAGCTTTGAGTATTGTTCACTCAAATGTATGGATAGTGCTGAGAGAAATTACATCAGGAAAAGTTGCAATCTTCATTAACTCTAGAAACTATTTAGGCAGTATTCAATTTTTTTTAGACATTACTTCAAATACATGGCATGCATTCTCAATAAAGATTACCTGATTAGGCTTGATCCAGATTTGAATAAATTGGTCCTCTTCAATGCTTCAGCTCTCTATCACCGTGGGTTCTCAACGCTTTTTCATTGTGAGTTCTATGTGTTGTGTCAGCATGTTGGTGCTAGGGCATGAGATGTTCTCAGTCACCGTTCGTCCCAGCAATTCAGTTACATAGAGTATTCTTAGCTATGCCATAGAACTGTTAATTAGGGAGGTATGAGGAGCTGTCGGGCATGCAGAAATCAAGGCAGAGTATTATTAGCTATACCGCAGAACTCATAAACACAGGAAGAGCAGTCGGGGAGGGATGGCAGTCGGGCTTGCATACTGGGTAGAGGCTTTGTTCTTTGTTGTGCATTTTGAGGTTTTTTTCTTTGTTGTGCATTTTGATTTTGAGTTTTTTTTATGATTTTGTGTCTTTTTTTTATGTTTTGTTGTATTTTTTATTATTTTTTATTTTAATGTTATTTTTAGTATTTGTGTATTTATTGTGCTTTTTACATGTATGTTTTAGAAGGTCAATATTTTTTATTTTTCATTACTAGAATTTAGGTATATAAATTGTTTGGAGTGATGATGATGATGGTAATGATATTTTATATATGTGAATTTATTTAATGCGATTGATGATGGCAATAATGTTTTATGTATGTGACTTTATTTAATATGGTGATGATGACAAGGATGATGATGAAGATGATGACTATGCGGCGTCCCGATTCTACAAGCAATGTGGAATGTTGCTCGACTTCTTCGTTTCTGCCTTTTGATGAAGAAGTTCATGTGGTGGATCCACTTATTAAATAGTTATAAATTATTGCAACTAGCCATGGGCATGTTTAGCCTCAATATAGGGCTCATGATATAGGTCTCAATTTAAAAGGATATCCACCCTTGAGGAAAACTAAATATATCAAGATGCCCTATTTGACATGGTTAAAAAACCCACACTTTTGGGATCGACATTAAAAGTTGAATTTATTGCAATGGATCTACCCATAAATCAACCAAGATATGAGTCCATATTTCTCAAGGAACAATTACATTTGTATTGATCTTTCTAAGTCTACAAACCTACAAAAATATCAACAATAAGGGTTGAGTAATGAAGAAAAAATTTTAAAAATTGTTGTTTTCCTACCATGAATCAACAATGTCCTCCATTCCAATGGGAACCCCCAATTGGTACCAGGCACCACATATTTCCTACTTAAACTAGTTCTTAGCCAATCTCTATATTATTTCACAAGACAACCGTGCTTTAGTACCTCCCATGTTATACCATCCAAGTTAAGTTCCAAAACCCAAACCACATTGGGCTCAACACCCAATCCAGCTCCTAATCATGTGTCATGTGAACCGACAACCAAGTATAATGTGCACAATGCATCTCAACCTCATCTCTCTCTCTAATGTGGGTCCTTAGTTGTTTAATGGTATATGGTATACACTTATTTGACATAAATTTTTAAACCACCTGCTTGAGGCAAAGGGATTTAATTTAGAGCCACCATGTTGCTCAATGACCCCATTGAGTTAAGTTCTAGAAAAAGTTGTTGTATGTTGTACAATGATACACCTTGACTGCTTGAAGTATAATACAAGGTTGGCCTCGATTTCCAACTTGATTCTCTATGCAATGAATATGGGAATAGAGCAGGGTGACGCAAAGAATGCAGATAAAACACATTAAAAAGACATGTTTTTCATGAAAAGAATTGCCTTAATGGAATCTTGTACAAGTCTCATAAATGCAGATGGCCATGTCTTTGTCTGTGATCATTTCTAGAACATACCACATCATATGGTTTTATTTATTGAAAAATATGGTTAAATGTCTAGTTTTGATATAAAACCAAGCACAGTAGTACATTTGTGTGAATATTTCTTAGTAGTTTTGTATGAGATCATGTTTGGTAATCATTTCCCAAGATTTTAAGGGGAGACAATGAAGGTTGTAGATCCCTTGGAAAGTGGTCCATTGAGAAATCTTGTGAGTTGAGGGACTTGAAGAACCACATGGGTATTGAAAGTTGATCGTACTCTTCTTGAGGGGAATAATTGGATCAAAGTCTAAAGGGCCATCTACATGTCTTAATAATAACTCCCAAGTGCATACAATAGCATAACCTAGCTGTTATCACCCAAAAAGGGTTCACTACCTCATCTACCCCATTACATGGCTCATTTGTCCATTTTCCCACCATATTTCCATCAAAAACCCATAAAACCATACAAAAAGCCTCCAAAAGGATTAAAATGCCTCCAAAAGGCCATAAAACCCTCTTTTCCTCTAAAAATATCCAAAATTCCTCCAAAAAAGCAAAAATATCCAAAAAGGAATAAAAAATATAAAATAATGAGGAAAATGAGGAAAAAACCCTAAACAGCTGAAACCCTAAACAGCTGAAACCCTAACCCTAAAACCGCATGGTTTCCAACTATAAATAAGTGATGGAGACCCCTTATTCAATATCCACAATCACAAGTATCCTGCCTCTGCCAAAATTGCTCGTGAAACCCTAGCTCACCATTGAAAACCTGCGTCCCGTGAGAGCCCCTTTTGGCCCATTTCCACCATTGGAGAAAGAGAAGAAGCAGCTTGAAGCTCGGAGCCACTGACATCAGACCAGCGTAACGGACTTCACCAACCTCCACATCGGAGGTAACATCAATAAAGATCATTATTTACTATTTACTGTTTTTGCTTCATGTTATTTACTTTCTATTGTTTTGCTTAATCAACTTGTTTAAATTTAGGTTTTTATTTCAGTTATAGCTTTTAATTCAAATATCATTGAACTGCTACTAAGGAATCCATTATCCTTAGTAGGTACTCATTCGTACAAGCCAGGGCTAAAACCCTAGCAACAATTTTGGCGACTCCGTTGTCTTTATTTTAGTTTTATTTTCCGTTTTGTCCTTTCGGCTGTCGTTTTCGGTCGCTGTAAACCGCTGTTTTTTCTCTGTTTGCTGCGGTTCGACCGCGCCTTCTGTCCAGAAATCCGCGACCCGACCGCGACTGTTGCCTTCAAACCCGCGGTCCGCCCGTGCCTTTTCAGCCCTTACACGCAACCCGACCGCACCTGTTTACGTCAAACCCGCGGTCCGACCGCCGCTGTTATCTAGAAACCTGCGTCCCGACCGCGACTGTTGCCTTCAAACCCGCGGTCCGACCGCCGCTGACAGCTAGAAACCTGCGTCCCGACCGCGACTGTTTCCTTCAAACCCGCGGTCCGACCGCCGCTGTTAGCTAGAAATCTGCGTCCCGACCGCGACTGTTGCCTTCAAACCCGCGATCCGACCGCCACTGTTAGCCAAAAACCTGTGATCTGCGCGCGACTTTTGTATTCAAACCCGCGATCCGACCGCGCGATTTCGCCCCATACCCGCAATCCGCGATTTGATTTTTGCACTCGTTGCCGCGCCGAAACCCAGTCACTTTGCTACCATATTTCCTGCACTAGCAAAGCCATCCGTCCCACCTGCAGCCCTACAGCCTTTCTGTCCCATGTTTACAGAATTGTTTACAAAATTTCAGCATTGTTTATTCAGATAAATTTTGCATGGCATTAATTGTTTCATTCAATTATATTGTTATTTCGGAAGTTGCCCTGGCACTTCTCTTTTGGGTTCATAACCTCACCAGCACACAATCTGTCACCTAAATCAAGTAAGACTTAAAAAACTACTTAACTCAACCAACATTCTAACCCCACTTGGGGAACACAGAAGAATCTTTGTAGTTAGGTAGGATCAAGGGGATAGGCTTCCAATAACGCCCCTTGGTTATTTACACTTGAGACATAGTTGTTGTCCTTTAGGGAACCAAAATCCCCTAGTATTTTTTGACACGGTCACAACCAGATTATCAGAAGGCCTCTCCCTTAGGAGGGTTGAAGTCGTGAGATTGGTTCCGGAGGTCTGAGTGGAATACCGAACTCCATTCAGTAACTGAAGGGCTACCTTTCGTAGTTCTCGGAATATCCCTATATAGGGAATATTGCGGTTAAAGAATGAAGCGACAGATTTACCTTTCTGGACGTGTCATGAACGGGGTATCTTAGTTGCCTTTTTTCTAGGATTTGACTACCTGGTGTCCCTCCCGGTAGGGGGATACTTTAGCCACTTGGCTTTCCTATCCATATTATCTGACTTGGATTTCATCACCTTGCAGAGGATATGTCTAGTTGAGTCATAATACTACTAGTTAGGTGTTTGCATGCTCCCTTACCTCCTTTTGGTCTAGTAAGTCCACCGTTTTCTATTTTTTAGCAAACCTGTTGCTTGTTGGTATTCTGACCATTTTTGTTGACACTCCGCCTATTTGTAGCACAGCTGTTACAGTGGGCGTTTTGAGTTGATTGTTGGCCTGAGTGCCCTATTTTTTGAGCTCTCCTTCTGCACACTCGGTTGCATTAGGGTTTTTTGAGCCTTTTTATAGTTACCTCAACTCACAGAGATTTGACATCATTTATCACCATTGCTTCCCCGAGACATTCTCGACGCCTCAGAGGCAAACCCCCACAGCACGGATCACTTGATACCACTCATCGTAGATCTCGAGCCTTGTCACTTGACTCCACTCATCAGCGGCATAGGACTCCGTCACCAGATTCTGACGCCCCTTACTTTACCTCAGACTCAGAGCCTGAATCCGAGAACACCCTTTACACCACCCCTACTAGCCCCATGGCTGGCATGAATCCCACTCCCTTCATGGGAGGGACCGTTGGTGGCACATCCACCACTACACCAGTTATCACACCTATCATGGGTATGCCCTCCACGGGAGGCCCCTCTACTGTTCCCCTCACAGTACCAATTCTCGCAGCGGGAATACCTATCCCCACTCCATTAGTGACTCATACCACCATTGGTGGGGTAGGTCTGACCTCCACCACCTTAGTTCCCCCATTTGGGGGTAACATCCCTCACATCACCCCTCCACTTGGGGGCATGGGCCCCAACTTGATCCAACCCACCTCCGTGTCACACCCTCCGTCCAGTTTTCCATACATGGCTAGCCTCAACCTACCTGACCTAGCCAGATTAACCAACGAACCCATCCGACACAACCCTGCGTGGCTCCCCATGCCTACCAAGCTCCCCTCTGACATCCCTAAGTTCGAGGGTAAGGCAGGCGAGGACCCACAGAACCATATCATGTCCTTCCATCTATGGTGTTCCTCAAATTCCATAGTAGACGACTCCATTCGCCTCTATTTATTACAGCGCACTTTCACTGGCTCTGCTGCCAAATGGTATATCGAGCTGCCCCATGGAACCCATGCCACCTTTACGTCCCTGGCCTCGTCGACCTTCCTACAGTTCTTCCAGTTACCTGTCCGCTATGACGCGGGCGTGGATATCCTCCTATCTTGCCGGCAGAACACGGCTACCCATATCACAGACCACATTCACGAATGGCGGCGACGCCGTAGCCTATGTAAAATCAAGTTAGATGACCGGATCTTCCTAGATTGGTTCCTCAAATCCCTCCTTCCGCTCATTGCTAAGGATGTGGCAGCCGAAAGACCCCAGTCGAAGGAAGAGGCTATCCTTAAATCCCAGCAGTTCGATCTCATTTACGCCCAGTCGGGTTATCTTTATACCATCATACCTGACGCCCCTTGCGGCGATCCCTCCTAGCACGATGCGCCGGGGGCATCCCATGCTGCCGACAGCATCATTGGCCGTCTCTCTTCGCAGCCTCAGCCATTTTCCATAGCCCGTCCTCCCCCTGGCCCTAAACCTTCACGGGCTACATCACAGTCCGGAGCAACCAACTCGTATGCTCAAATGCCACATCAACACCATTCCCATGGACCCTCCTGTCCACCTCAGTGTTTCAGACATATGACTCCCGCTTACGCCCCCCCGATCGCACCTCAGCCCTACTATCATCAGCAGGCTGCACCAGCTCTTGCGCCACCACAAGCCCAACCTCATTATTATCAGCCACAGCCAGCCCCTGCGGCAAACCCACAACCCGCTCCACAGCACTACCAACAACCCCCTCAAGTAGCTGCACCAGTACAGTCTCCACCTCCATATTATCCACCACATCTTGCTCCCGCACCTGCGCAGACTCAGAATCCACCTACTACCCAAGGGCAGGTTTACGCCCAAGAAAACCCGCCGCTAAACTAGAACAACCAACGTAACCAGGGCCAACAAAACCGCGGCAGAGGCCGCAACCGTGGGAACAACCAACAGACAGAGCAAGCTAGTCAACACCCTAATCCCCCCACTAACAATAACGCGGCCCCTACCAACCAAAACCCTGATCCCCCGCCCAAACAGGCTAAAAACCCTAATTTGCGAACCAACTATCCTTGTTCTGTTTGCGGGGTCTATGGCCACTACACACATTTTTGTCCACTTATGGAGCGAATTCAACAACTTTTGGCTGCTGATAGACTACGCCAAGGACAGGAGGCTCCTCAAGCACCACCCAATCCCCCACAACCTCAGCAGCCACCTTTGGTGCTACAAACCCCCTTACCAAACCAAGGCTTAGTGAACACTGAACCATTGGCTCCACCTCCAGCTAATGCGCCCTTCCAACAAATCACTTACGCGGCTCCTGATCAACCCATATTTGACTCAGGTACCCACCATCTGTTGATGATGTCCTCCGATGAGGTCAACCTCCAGACTCGGTGGAACCAATATGGCTCCACCCCGGAAGCCCCTCCTGCCAATAACCCCGCTAACGCTCATCCCACTGATCAAGTGTTACGTATACCTCCACCTCCACTAGATGGAGCTCCCAAAACAGCCCGTTTCCCACTTCGTCGTATCAACAACAACCCCAATGCGCGGGCTGCGTCTAACTACAACATTGTCGATGATTTATCCCAATCCCCCGCAGCCATGTCTACATTAGAAGTCTTAAAAAATTGCCCTTCGCAGCGTAAGACTTTACTCTCAGCCATTGGAGCTATCGATCCAAATGATTCACAGTTAATGGCATTTGATTTGGACCAATCCGAACCTCGCCTACCTTCCAATTTATCATTCCAAGTTTCTGTCTCCATTCGGAATTTTGTCGTCCATCGATGCATTATTGATGAAGGTGCCTCTACATGTGTCATGCCCATCTCCATCTGGCAGAAAATGGGATCCCCCCCTCTCCAGCAGTCCTCTACTGCGTTGCGAGCCTATGACGGCCGTTCAGCTCAACCACAAGGCCTATTGACCAATGTCCCCGTCCAGCTGGCTGGAAAAACCATCCTAATCAACATCGAGGTTATCAATGCCCAGCTCGATTATAACCTGTTACTTGGCTGCAGCTACATGTATGCCATGCGGGCAGTCACTTCTACCATTTTTCGTATCATGATGTTCCCTCATGAGGGACGCGTGGTCACGGTTGACCAACTTACTTACCACGATCCCAATGCCCCTGCGGCGCCCAAAAATGTTCTCCCCATGGTAGAACAACCTATCTCAGGTGCCACCAACACAGTTGTTTCTTCTATAGGGCCCGTGCTCCCCATGGTTGAACTACCTATTTCGGATGCCACCACCTCATTCGTGTCTTCAGTAGGTCCCGGCATTTACTCAGATGCACCAATGATCTCAACCTTCCCATCTATTCCACCCCCGTCTCCTACCACTGAAGTGTCCGACCTATACACCCTGTCCCACATCACGCGGACTCTTACTACTCAAACACCTTTATTGCCTAAACCCCCTTTGGTACCTAGTCACATTGGTGCTACACCCATTCATACCATTCCTTTTCTCTTCCCTCCCTCAGGAGTAGTTAGCACCCCGGTCATGGCCACCCTCAGCCTTCCTGGGTTAACCTTAGGATTACCCGTTTGGTATCTTTCGCCTCCCGTACCCCCACCGACACTAGATGTCGTCCTGCAACCGGTGCAACCCATCATCACTACTAATCAACCAACTCCCGGTGTCGCTACCCCGTTGCCCTCCGCAAAACCTCCCCCTCCTCTTACCAAACCCATTGGGGGCAGAGGCCCCCAACCTTACACTACTGTCCCACCTGCTAAGATAGTCAAAAACCCCCCTGTGTTTCGTGCTCCTCCCAAATGCGCGCTATGCGATGAGTTGGGCCATGCAACTCACCTATGTCCTCAGTTACCAGCAATAAAGAAGTACATGCAAATGCTCGACGACGACCCCACCATCCCGGTTGTCCATCTAGATCCAACCCCTACGCCTCACGACAAATCCCTGCACACTAACCACTCCTGTGCCTTATGCGATGTTTACGGGCATTACTCCCATCACTGTCCCGATCTCCCCGAGTACAGAATAGCTCTCTTTGAAATGAACAATCCAGATCTTGAGACGGCACCACTCACCATTGAGGAAATCAATTCCCCGGTCTCTTCCCCTTCCGAAGAGGTTAATACCACTCTCTTTGAGATAAACAATCTGGATCTCGAGATGGCACGCCTCACCATTAAGGAAATCCATTTCCCGGTCTCTCCCCCTTCTGGAAAGGTCAATCCTATTCTTTTTGAGATGAACCATTTAGATCTTGCAAAGCCATCACCCACCATTGTGGAGATCCACCCCCCGAACTCTCCCTCTTCCGAAGAGATTAATACCATATATATGATCTCTTCCGTCACTACACCCCCGTCAATCAATTTGACGACCCAAACATTCTGTACGGATGAGGAAATTCTCGAAGCTCTCACTGCCCCGGATTATCCCTGGGATGACATGCCCAGTCTTGACCCTGCCATTATAGAGCACCACATCGACACATGGCCTGATGTACCCCCCGTTCGTCAGAAACAACGTCCCATTCATCCCTAGCTACACTTTTGGAATCAGCACGACGAGACCGTCACGATGGTCACCTCGTTGCATCATTTTTTCTACATCAATTTTTCATCCCTTTTTAGACACCACTAGTCGCCTCGGTTTACGTGCCACTTCGGCCGTTCTCCGTTTTTCACACTGTTGATATCGCCGGATTCATTTTTTCGGGCCCGTGATGATGCTTGAGATCATTTCTCACTCTCACTTGGCACAATTTCAACATTGTGCCCCGACACCTTGTTGCCTCGATTTACGCGCCACTTCGGCCGTTCTCCGTTTTTCACATTGTTGATATCACCGGATTCATTTTTTCGGGCTCGTGATGATGCTTGAGATCATTTCTCGCTCTCACTTGGCACCGTTTCAACATTGTGCCCCGACACCTTGCTGCCTCGATTTGCTCGCCATATCGGCCACCATCAGATTGTTCCACACTTTTTGCATGAGCCATCCACTCCTGTCATACTGCAAATGTTTCATTATTTTGCCACCATTCATTCACCCCGCAAGGAGGCCTACTAGTGTTCCCCCCCACCCTCGTTACTGGTCGTCATAAATGTTCCTTGATTGAACACTTCCTCCTTGCCTGGCCATTTATTCAGAGTCTTCTTATTTGCTTTCAGACTCCTTAAAATTGAAAGCAACCACGAGCATGTACTGTCCTGGGCTCGTAAAATCCACACGACAGTACCATTCCATTTATTCAGAGTCTTCTTATTTGCTTTTAGACTCCTTAAAATTGAAAGCAACCACGAGCATGAACTGTCATGGGCTCGTAAAATCCACATGACAGTACCATTCCATTACTTTAGAGTCTTCTTATTTGCTTTCAGACTCCTTAAAATTGAAATCAACCACGAGCATGTACTGTCCTGGGCTCGGAAAATCCACACGATAGTACCATTCAATTACTTCAGAGTCTTCTTATTTTCTTTCAGACTCCTTAAAATTGAAAGCAACCACGAGCATGAACTGTCATGGGCACGTAAAATCCACATGACAGTACCATTTTATATCCACACTTCTTCTAGTTCCATAACCCATGAAGAAGTCCCCCCGCGCCTCTCGGCGCTATGATCGATCCTCTCGGCAGCACCCCCAATCAGGTCGTCTTTGTTCAGAGTGTTCTGCAGTCTCCTACCATTTTACCACAGCTTCAGTCTACCTCAGCCCAGTCACCCTCAGATCCTATATAGCTATGATCCCTTTACCCCCAGTCAGTTTCATATGCTTCCCGATCATCCCCGCCATCATACTCTGAACAAAGGAAGTTTGAGTCCACCCACTCTGCTTGCCCGGTTATTTCCCCCAGTTTATCACTCCTGCCATCAGTACTATCATAGTTCAGTTTTTCACCTCACGCTCCTGTCAAGGAAACATCATTG
This sequence comes from Pseudotsuga menziesii, assembly GCA_001517045.1. Lineage (NCBI taxonomy): Eukaryota > Viridiplantae > Streptophyta > Pinopsida > Pinales > Pinaceae > Pseudotsuga > Pseudotsuga menziesii. Next base: position 36,632 of record LPNX010959184.1, read on the forward strand.
CCTTGATAGTTGCAGGTCTCCCTCTGTCGACGACAGCCCCTCTATTCCAGAGGATAGACCTAGA
>LPNX010959198.1:0-33558 GCA_001517045.1 Pseudotsuga menziesii
GGCCGACAAATGGACCAGAATGGGCAGCGTATGTTTCAGCGACTCGTCGCCTGAGAAGTTCTTGATGATATAGGGGGTCGTCCACTTCAACAGTTTCTTTAGGTTTTCGTCTGATTCGAAGTCCCAGTCGCAGATTGCCAGAAAGAGGAGATGGAAGGAATCGAATTTAAGGCCGCGGGGCGTTAGTTGTTCTTCATTGTCGGTGAGTTTGAAGAGATTGAAGACGATGTCGACAATGCCTAGGGGATTCTGTCGAAGAAACCGTGGCATGTCGATGTAATCGTCGATGTCGACGAGCATGCGAAGTACTTCGGCTCGTAGGTCGGATGTCGGAGTCGGCCTTGCGCTGTTCCAACGCAGAATGTCGAGGAGAAGTCTATGGCCGTTTGCGTTAACGAGACGGCTTCTGTTAGGGTAGTGGTATTGGCATTCCAGTCGGAGTCTTCGAAGTTTTTCTGTGACTAGAGCAGTAGCTGCGTCATCTGTCGGGTGGTTTCGCGTTATAAAAACTTTGAGTTGTTCCAGTCTCTGTCGCATCTCGGTTTCCATTATGGGTCTTCTGTAACAGCTTATGACTCCTTCCGGTGGTATGTCGGGGTGGTTTCTGTGCTTGGATAGCCATTTTTCTGCCTTTTTGCGCAGATTCCAGTTGGGTTGAATCTCCTTGATGTCGAATTTACCATCTGTTCTGAATGGGCACTGGTTGTATTGATCGCTGGTGTCCCAGAGCTGTTCTAAGTATGATCGATCGTAGCTGAATTTGGAAGTCTTGGAGATCTTGACGGGATCGTGCATGAATTCGAGAGATAATGCGTGGTCGATGAACTTGTCTGGGATTTCAACATCTTCTTTGTCTGACATGTTCGTATTGACGCTGTGATTTTCTCCCTCTCGATCTCTTTTCGCCATTTGAATTGGAAGTACAGGGCTACTCTATTACATGAAATCACAATCGATAAAATATTAATATTTTTCCAACCGGCGCTTTTCTTTACAACGCTGCCTTTGACTTGCTAATCTATTTTATTTGATACTTAGAATAGACAACTAAACGATTTTTAAGCGAATAAACTAAACTTAAACACTATTTTTACGTTAAATTCGGTGAGTTTTTATGGACAAAATTAAGTGGAAATCGTTTAAATGATAGTTTTCATTGAATGAAATTGCATAATAAGAGTGCTCTAGGAGTAGGTTCTGAATCTATTTTTACATTAAAAATTGCAAGTTTAACAGTGAAAATCTCATTTTCAACAACAAATTTTGTTGCCCGATTAAGGTTAAACTTTTGCCAAAAAATGCAAATAGTCTAAAGTTTAACCAACTCCATTTTTAAGTGTTAAAATTTACATGAATAATTCATATGGTTTGTTTCAAAGTTTAAAATTTCATTATTTGTTTAATATATGATTCTATTTTTTTTTTTAACAAGGATGGTTAAGGTGTTGTATTAAAAAAAGAGAAGAGGGTTACATCAGCAGATTTATGGATTGAGTGCATTGGGCTTCAAGAACCATAATATCTTGCTCATCTTTTACATTACGATAATTATCTAGAAATAAACCATATCTAGAGTGAACTCTTACAAATTTCACCAGAATGAGAATGCAAAAATTGTACATATCAAAACTCCTACTTTGTCAAGGTATCCAACAACGATCGGGAATGTTGCCATCCCAAGCCATGAAGCCATATTCAATCTGAATTCCTTTGTTTGCCATATGATCTGCAAAATGATTGTTTGTGCGAATGATCTGCATAAATTTATTTAAACTTAAAATTAAAAATTGGATACCTATCACGTAAATAAGAATAGGAGTTTAAAATGGATTTATGCTGGTTTATCTTCAATTATTCAAAGATTACTATATTCTCATTTTTTTTCATTTTAATATTTTATTTCTTTTAGGATTTTTCTTGTGTAAATTTTTTCAATATTAAATTTGTACTTGTCTAAAAAAAATTTACACCTTAATAAATTTGATCCTTCTTGGTGCTTGATAGATCTAAGATTAAGATGGATCTATATAACTGTTTTAGAATTTTTATTTTATGAGTTGAAATAGATTTTTAATTATTTTTTATTTTGTTTTAAATTTTTATTTTATTTTAAATTTTTGTTTTATGAGCACAAATTTATTTTTTTTATATTTGATAACTTTACATATCTTTGTGTTACACACCATACTCTTTAAACATTGTCAAAATATCAAAACTATATAAAATCTTTATAAATGTGAATATTTTTACAAAAATATGGCCAAACAATTTATGGTTGGAAATTTAAAAGAATTAGTAAGATTTGCCTGGGTTTCTAGGCTTCAAGAATGTTATGAATCCCTAAAAAAAATTCCCAACTTTTTTCCCAAATTTTTGAAAAATGTTGGACCTTCCTTTTGATTTTATCTTGCCTAGATTTATTTGGTTTCGGGAACTCTGTTTTTTTCCTTTGCTACAAATTTGGATTTTCTTGAGTTTGAATTGAGGTCAATTGTTTCCTTCGTTTCGGAAGTTGGATGATCTAAATCTATCTTTGTCTAGCCAAAGCTTTTGATTATGGAGATTGTTTATTTTTTAACATTTGCTCTGTCGATGATTTTGTTTTAGCACTATCGGAAGTCAGTTGAAGTTTGAGTCAGAACTTTAGTTATCTATGCCGCCGTCATTTCGGAGGACAAATAGAGAATGAGCCGATGGACAATTCTTACTTTCTCCAATGCGTGGTTTTATTGGTTCAAACCTTTTGCTTTGTGATGATATATTTTTGTTTTCGCGGTCGGAAGTCTTTTAAACAGTGAATCGGGGTCGTAGTTCTCTATGCAGCCGCCGTTGCGGAAGCCAACTAATGAACGTCCCGATGGAAAGTCATGTTTTTCACCGATTGGTTTTTATCTCCTTTGTTTATTTTTCAGAAAAAGCTTTTACATTTGACTTTCGGAATTTTTGTTTTATCATAGTCGGAGTTCTAGTCTCAAGCGACACCGTCGTTTCGGAGGCTTTGTTGTTTGTCTCGCCGACACTGCAGAGATGCTTAGCTTTAAACTCCTTGATCCGTAGTTCTTAGTTCTTCCGATTGCCGATAGTTTTCTTTGTCGCAGAACCTGTAGTCTTTGATACCCGTCGTTGCGGCTTTCTAGTGAACTATCTCGTCGATGATTAGTGGTTCTGAGTTCTGACCTTTAGCTTTAGAGTTGCCGATCGCCGATGTTTTCAGTTGGTCGCGGAGCCCATAGTTTGTTTGTCTTCCGCCATTGTGGCCGCTGAGTGAAGTAACCATCCAACATATAGTGCTTTCGCCTGTCGATGAGATTTTTGTTTTCGCCCGATGCTTAGTAGTTTTGCTTGCTAAGAAGGTTTTTCCCAGCTTTTCTGTGTGCTTTTACTCTTTTTGATGATGGCGAAGTTTTTCCGTGGGTTTTGGTCGAGTCTAAGTTTCTCCGAGATGAAGAGCACAATTTAGGGTTCAAATTTGGCGGTTACATTGTTATGATTCATGCTTTCATGATTTCAATTTAGTCCAGATGTGGCCTAGATTGAGGTAAAGAGTCCTTTTATTGAGCTTGTGATTTTAGTTTGGACAATGGATTTAGCAGATTTCAAGACACAAACTCGCAGGATTTATTTGTTTTGTCATTTTTTCTTTTCATGCTTTAACATTGTATATATAGTTTATTTTACGGAATGCATACGGAGAAGGTAAATGGACTGATATAGTTTTTTGCTTATTCATGACAGGGTGATTGCTGTTGTAGAGAAGATATGTCTAGAAAACAAAGCAGAAGAAAGGAGGCAGCAAGGAAGAAAGAGAAAGAAAATGAAGAAGCAGAGATGAAGAAAGAGAAGAAGAAAGTAAGGGTCTGAGATCTCAACAGATCGATATCAGCAGAGGCACAAGCTTGGGAAAATTTCATCAGTAACCAAGCTGGTCTCTCTTTATAAAATTGTTATTAAATTTTAATTTAATGTAACGTATTGTACAGCACTCACTAAAAGACAAAATTGTGAGATTAAATGGTTGTGGGGGAGCCCAAAGGTCACAAGAGGCAGCCCAAACGTTTTGTTGTTTTGTATAAATATAGGAGAGTTAGATGTAATAAGGGACTTTTTCCCAGATAGATTTGTGAGATTATGTTGTAAGAAGAACTATTTCCTTTTGCAATAAGAATTACAAGTTTCATGTTGGAGAAAGCTTGATGGAATATTTCAAATGTTGTGCCATGGATTTGTTGAATGTGAACTATTTCGTTTTCAGCTTGTGTCCATTAACTGTGAGATCGTTCTAACTCTTTGAACCTATGTTCTTGTTATGAATGTGCTCTAGTTTATTCCATGAAATTTCCACTGTGAGTAATGAAGGCTTTTCATAAATAATGAGCTATCTTGTTGTTCATATATCTATTAATGTTCATGTCTTTTGGAATAAGTAACAGCTGTTTTTGATTTTTCTTAATGCATGTGCAGAAATATATTACTCATTGATAAATGATAATCTTGCTCCCTAGGGATAGGTTAGATAGTTAGTTTTAGTTTCTTGTTGTTAGTGATTTAGATGCGAGTGAGTTAAGACGAGAGGTAAGAACTTGTGCATCACATTGTAACCGCTCCTCGTATTCTCTATCAATCTGCATTCTTAGATAGGCACTTGCATATCATACTTAAATTCAAAAAACTAAAATATACACAGTGGACCGGGCCGTAACCGGTAAAACTTTGTATTTTGTTACTTGACCTATGGTATCCGAACCGTAAACCGGACGGATTCCCCATACCAAATAGTAACGGGCTAGTTGGGAACGTTTACTGGGGAGAATCCCTAACTGTTGTTACCTGCAAATTTCCAGGCCTCAACAAGGTCTTACTCTGAAATTAGTAAAATTGTTTCATCTTTGTATAATATCCCAAAATATCTCATATCCATATTTTGAATCATCATTAAAATTAGATAAAAATAATGTCTATCTACCAAAATTTATCTCCATACATAAAACTAACCAAAATTTTGCCCTTCTTTTATGGTACGGCCCAACCAAAAAAACGTTCACATCCATCTACATTCTATCGTGGATTCCTCAAATATGAATATTTGAAATATGAGAAAGACCTAACTAAATAAATGTTTTAGCTGAAAAAGAAAAAAAAAATCAAATCTTAGGAATTTAGTTTTGCTTCTATATCTCACTCTGTCAATCTTGTAAACTAAAGGTCCATTGTCCGATCCTGCACGGAGAAAAAAAATATGTTAATTCTATATAGGGTATTTTGTTCAAATGTATTAACAAAGCTGTTTTTAGCAGATTCCAGAAGCCTACTTAGTGCAACTTAGGTTATTAGGAAGCAAGGGTTTGATATAAATGAAATGATTTGGTGATTTGGATGCTTAATTAAACATTTTATTCTAGTTTGATATTTTATTAAATATGGTATTGTTTTCTTATTTATTGATAATTTCTTTCAAATTTGAAAAGAATGAGTTTTTTTCTTTTTTTTAACACAAACGGGAAATTTTATTTTGAAAAATGATATTGTTCTTTTTTGACATATACCAATCAACCTAATTACATATTTCGAAAGGACAAGAGGCTGCACATAGCCTTACAAAGAAGAGCAGATCTCCCATAAAGAACAAAATACAACTACATGAAGCAAATTTACAGAATAGGATAGAAATAACTGGATTCCCCATTGATGCTAAGAAATCCTTGAGGAAGAAGACATGCTTTATTAGCCAGGGCATCTACAATATTGTTTAAGTACCGGAGAATGTGGAAGGATTCAGCCATGTCAAATTCTTTCAATAATATCCTAATTCTCTGCAAAATAATGTTCAAGGCAGAATTATTGAAGTTGTCTGTTGAATTTAAAGTTTTGATCAGCATCTCAGAATCACCAAAGATAATTAATTTCAAATCAAATTAACAATGTCCCTGGTGCAATAAGGATGTTCAAGCAATGCTTTAATACTTAATCCACTGGTGGAATTTATAGATGATCTGTGTCAACCATGTCTACTGTGTCTTGAAGATATTTCCCTCATTTGAATGAATAAAAATGATGGAATTTATAATGGATCTGTATCAGCCAAGCCTAGTGTATTTTGAAGTTATTGATGTCATTTGAATTATCCTATCCTTTTTTGTTGGAAATTTCCTTCTAGAAACGCACCTTGATGCGCCAAATAGGACAGACTTATTTCAACCATTTACATGAGGAAAACAACAACAAGAATGGAACCTTGAAGGAAGGATTAATACTCCATCCACCTCACCAGTGTTCAAAGTATGTTCTATAGAGTTGTTATTATGTGGTTCGTTTATTCATTATTTTATTTTCTGTAGAGTATTTGAAGTTCTATTTCAGTGGCATTGTATAGTATTTCCTAAGTTTCAAATGATACACTAGTGGGAATTGTTAGCATAAATGGGTTGTCTCATGCACAAGCACACAGATAACACTACTCATTTATTTTGGATTTTTCACTCTAATGCTCTACTAGTACAACACCGCATAAAGACTTGTAAAAGTATAACCGAAGAGGGATTGCTTTCTGATTACCCTCTAATCCATCCTAAATCCATTTTAAATCCTTCTAATTCATTTTAAATCCATCTTAGAAAATTTAAGATGGCTCTATGTCGTTAGATATGAATCCATTGTCCTTAGATGGCCATAGATATTATTAGAGTGAATCCAAAGGAATTTTTCTATCTGAGGGAGGGTTTGAAAAACTTTGCAGCATCTCAGTCGTCCCTCTACCCACTCTCTTCTTTCCGCACGTCTGATGAAATTTATCATTTATTGATCATCTAAACAGTTCCGTGTGTTTGCTTTGTATGTCATTGAAGTTTTGACCATGAAAGTGACCTTGTTGAAGAAACCAAAACCATCGTCTCTCATCTTGGTTGGCTCTTTTTCTTGTCTCTTTTTCCTCATTGGATCTTTTTCTTCATAATAATCCCACTCATGTTGGCTGACTTTCCATGACAAAACTCCTTCCTCGAAAATGTAGACGGATTAGCTTCCCTGGACTTGAACTCAGGACCCATCAAGCCACGCTCACACCCATCAAAATATGAATATTCCTCCTTGTCCTAGACATCAGGATTGAATCTACAACTGATAACCGAAATTAATTTCTTCTAAGAAAACAACTAGAGTCAATGTAATCCATTGACTTATCTCCTACATAAACGAAGCACATTGAAAAGAATTTCAACACATGGGAAGCCAAGCACCGAATTGAAGAAGTTGACACTACTCAACACATGCAAAGCAAATGGATGCAAACAAAATTTGAGAAACCAAGAGAATCAATAGATAGCAACATATGGAAAGAAAATGGATTAAAACAACCTCTTGGGAACCATGTGCATCAATATGAAGATTTATTTCTCAGAACGTGTGTTATCTGAGAGCCACTGGGACTATGGCACTTAAAATCATGGGAAAGCATGCATGCATGAATGCAAAAAACAATAGTCAAATACTATGCTATGCAAACTGCTCCTAGCTTCCATGACAATTCTAGTGTATATATTCTTAGGATTTGTAATCCTCCCTTTTCCAAACTGTCTATTAGGTTATATTTTCCTAACATAGGATTCATTTAGTTATTATTGGGTCCACTAGTACCATTGGGTCCACTTAGCCTAATGGGGCCACATGTACTAGTCACTAGAGTGTGGGGAACACCGATATTATAGGCTAACTGGAACTGACTGCACCTTCAAAGTTTAAAATTTCATTATTTGTTTAATATATGATTCTAATTTTTTTTTAACAAGGATGGTTAAGGTGTTGTATTAAAAAAAGAGAAGAGGGTTGCATCAGCAGATTTATGGATTGAGTGCATTGGGCTTCAAGAACCATAATATCTTGCTCATCTTTTACATTATGATAATTATCTCGAAATAAACCATATCTAGAGTGAACTCTTACAAATTTCACCAGAATGAGAATGCAAAAATTGTACATATCAAAACTCCTACTTTGTCAAGGTATCCAACAATGATCAGGAATGTTGCCATCGCAAGCCATGAAGCCATATTCAATCTGAATTCCTTTGTTTGCCATATGATCTGCAAAATGATTGTTTGTGCGAATGATCTGCATAAATTTATTTAAACTTAAGATTAAAAATTGGATCCCTATTAGGTAAATAGGAATAGGAGTTTAAAATGGATTTATGTTCGTTTATCTTCAATTATTCAAAGATTACTATATTCTCATTTTTTTTCATTTTAATATTTTATTTCTTTTAGGGTTTTTCTTGTGTAAATTTTTTCAATATTAAATTTGTACTTGTCTAGAAAAAATTTACACCTTAATAAATTTGATCCTTCTTGGTGCTTGATATATCTAAGATTAAGATGGATCTATATAATTGTTTTAGAATTTTTATTTTAGGAGTTGATATAGATTTTTAATTATTTTATATTTTGTTTTAAATTTTTGTTTTATGAGCACAAATTTATTTATTTTATATTTGATAACTTTACATATCTTTGTGTTACACCCCATACTCTTTAAACATTGTCAAAATATCAAAACTATATAAAATCTTTATAAATGTGAATATTTTTACAAAAATATGGCCAAACATTTTATGGTTGGAAATTTAAAAGAACTAGTAAGATTTGCCTAGGTTTCTAGGCTTCAAGAAAGTTATGAATCCCTAAAAAAAATTCCCAATTTTTGAAAAATGTTGGACCTTCCTTTTGATTTTATCTTGCCTAGATTTATTTGGTTTCGTGAACTCTGTTTTTTTCCTCTGCGACAAATTTGGATTTTATTGAGTTTGAATTGAGGTCAATTGTTTCCTTCGTTTCGGAAGTTGGATGATCTAAATCTGTCTTTGTCTATCCAAAGCTTTTGATTATGGAGATTGTTTATTTTTTAACATTTGCTCTGTCGATGATTTTGTTTTAGCACTATCGAAAGTCAGTTGAAGTTTGAGTCAGAACTTTAGTTATCTATGCCGCTACCGTTTCGGAGGACAAATAGAGAATGAGCCGATGGACAATTCTTACTTTCTCCGATGCGTGGTTTTATTGGTTCAAACCTTTTTCTTTGCGATGATATATTTTTGATTTCGCGGTCGGAAGCCTTTTGAACAGTGAATCGGGGTCGTAGTTCTCTACGCAGCCGCCGTTGCGGAATCCAACTAATGAACGTCCCAATGGAAAGTCATGTTTTTCACCGATTGGTTTTTATCTCCTTTGTTTATTTTTCAGAAAAAGCTTTTACATTTGAATTTTGGCATTTTTGTTTTATCATAGTCGGAGTTCTAGTCTCAAGCGACACCGCCGTTTCGGAGGCTTTGTTGTTTGTCTCGCCGACACTGCAGAGATGCTTAGCTTTAAACTCCTTGATCCGTAGTTCTTAGTTCTTCTTATTGCCGATAGTTTTCTTTGTCATGGAACCTGTAGTCTTTGACACCCGCCGTTGCGGCTTTCTAGTGAACTATCTCATTGATGATTAGTGGTCCGGAGTTCCGACCTTTAGCTTTAGAGTTGCCGACCGTCGATGTTTTCAGTTGGTCGTGGAGCCCATTGTTTGTCTGTCTTCCGCCATTGTGGCTGCTGAGTGAACTAACTATCCAACATATAGTGCTTTCGCCCATCGATGAGATTTTTGTTTTTTCCCGATGCTTAGTAGTTTTGCTAGCGAAGAAGGTTTTTCCCACCTTTTCTATGTGCTTTTACTCTTTTTGATGATGTCAAAGTTTTTCCGTGGGTTTTGGTCGAGTCTAAGTTTCTTCAAGATGAAGAGCACAATTTAGGGTTCAGATTTGGCGGTTACATTGTTATGATTCATGCTTTCATGATTTCGAGTTAGTCCAGATGTGGCCTGGATTAAGGTTAAGAGTCATTTTACTGAGCTTGTGATTTTAGTTTGGACAATGGATTTAGCGTATTTCAAGACGCAAACTCGCAGGATTTATTTGTTTTGTCATTTTGTATTTTCATGCATTAACATTATATATAGTTTATTTTACGGAATGCATACGGAGAAGGTAAATGGACTGATATAGTTTTTTGGTTATTCATGACATGGTGATTGCTACTGTAGAGAAGATATGTCTAGAAAACAAAGCAAAAGAAAGGAGGCAGCAAGGAAGAAAGAGAAAGAAAATGAAGAAGCAGAGATGAAGAAAGAGAAGAAGAAAGTAAGGGTCTAAAATCTCAATAGATCAATATCAGCAGAGGCCCAGGCTTGGGAAAAGTTCATCAGTAACTAAGCTGGTTTCTCTTTATAAAAGAGCTATTAAATTTTAATTTAATGTAACGTATGTACAGCACTCACTAAAAGACAAAATTGTGAGATTAAGCGGTTGGGGAGGAGCCCAAAGGTCACAAGAGGCAGCCCAAACGTTTTGTTGTTTTGTATAAATATAAGAGAGTTGGATGTAATAAGGGACTTTTTCCCAGATAGATTTGTGAGATTATGTTGTAAGAAGAACTATTTGATTTTGCAATAAAAATTACAAGTTTCATGTTGGAGAAAGCTTGGTGGAAGATTTCAAATGTTGTGCCATGGATTTGTTGAATGTGAACTATTTCGTTTTCAGCTTGTGTCCATTAACTGTGAGATCGTTCTAACTCTTTGAACCTATGTTCTTGTTATGAATGTGCTCTAGTTTATTCCATGAAATTTCCACTGTGAGTAATGAAGGCTTTTCATAAACAATGAGCTATCTTGTTGTTCATATATCTATTAATGTTCATGTGTTTTGGAATAAGTAACAGTTATTTGTGATTTTTCTTAATGCATGTGCAGAAATATATTACTCATTGATAAATGATAATCTTGCTCCCTAGGGATAGGTTAGATAGTTAGTTTTAGTTTCTTGTTGTTAGTGATTTAGATGCGAGTGAGTTAAGACGAGAGGTAAGAACCTGCGCATCACATTGTAACCGCTCCTCGTATTATCTATCAATCTGCATTCTTAGATAGGCACTTGCATATCATACTTAAATTCAAAAAACTAAAATATACACGGTGGACCGGGTCGTAACCGGTAAAACCTTGTATTTTGTTACTTGACCTACGATAGCTGAACCGTAAACCGGACAGATTCCCCATACCAAATAGTAACGGGCTAGTTGGGAACGTTTACTGGGGAGAATCCCTAACTGTTGTTACCTGCGAATTTCCAGGCCTCAACAAGGTCTTACTCTGAAATTAGTAAAATTGTTTCATCTTTGTATAATATCCCAAAATATCTCATATCCATATTTTGAATCATCATTAAAATTAGATAAAAATAATGTCTATCTACCAAAATTTTGCCCTTCTTTTATGGTACGGCCCAACCAAAAAAACATTCACATCCATCTACATTCTATCGTGGATTCCTCAAATATGAATATTTGAAATATGAGAAAGACCTAACTAAATAAATGTTTTAGCTTAAAAAAGAAAAAGAAAAAATCAAATCTTAGGAATTTAGTTTTGCTTCTATATCTTAGTGTGTCAATCTTGTAAACTAAAGGTCCATTGTCCGATCCTACACGGAGAAAAAATATCTGTTAATTCTATATAGGGTATTTTGTTTAAATGTATTAAGCAAGCTGTTTTAGCAGATTCTAGAAACCTACTTAGTGCAACTTAGGTTATTAGGAAGCAAGGGTTTGATATAAATGAAATGATTTGGTGATTTGGATGCTTAATTAAACATTGTATTCTAGTTTGATATTTTATTAAATATGGTATTGTTTTCTTATTTATTGATAATTTCTTTCAAATTTGAAAAGAATGAGTTTTTTTCTTTTTTTTAACACAAACGGGTAATTTTATTTTGAAAAATGATATTGGTCTTTTTTGACATATACCAATCAACCTAATTACATATTTCAAAAGGACAAGAGGTTGCACATAGCCTTACAGAGAAGAGGAGATCTCCCATAAAGAACAAAATACAACTGCATGAAGCAAATTTACGGAATAGGATAGAAATAAATGGATTCCCCATTGATGCTAAGAAATCCTTGAGGAAGAAGACATGCTTTATTAGCCAGGGCATCTGCAATATTGTTTAAGTACCGGAGAATGTGGAAGGATTCGGCCATGTCAAATTCTTTCAATAATATTCTAATTCTTTGCAAAATAATGTTCAAGGCAGAATCATTGAAGTTGTCCACTGAATTTAAAGGTTTGATCAGCATCTCAAAATCACCAAAGATAAGTAATTTCAAATCAAATTAACAATTTCCCTGGTGCAATAAGGATGTTCAAGCAATGCTTTAATACTTAATCCGCTGGTGGAATTTATAGATGATCTGTGTCAACCATGTCTACTGTGTCTTGAAGATATTGCCCTCATTTGAATGAATAAAAATGATGGAATTTATAATGGATCTGTATCAGCCAAGCCTAGTGTATTTTGAAGTTATTGATGTCATTTGAATTATCCTATCCTTTTTTAATGGAAATTTCCTTCTAGAAACACACCTTGATGCACCAAATAGGACGGACTTATTTCAACCATTTACATGAGGAAAACAACAACAAGAATGGAACCCTGAAGGAAGGATTAATACTCCATCCACCTCACCAATGTTCAAAGTATGTTCTATAGAGTTGTTATTATGTGGTTCGTTTATTCATTATTTTATTTTCTGGAGAGTATTTGAAGTTCTATTTCAGTGGCATTGTATAGTATTTCCTGAGTTTCAAATGATACACTAGTGGGAATTGTTAGCATAAATGGGTTGTCTCATGCACAAGCACACAGATGACACTGCTCATTTATTTTGGATTTTTCACTCTAATGCTCTACTAGTACAACACCACATAAAGACTTGTAAAAGTATAACCGAAGAGGGATTGCTTTCTGATTACCCTCTAATCCATCCTAAATCCATTTTAAATCCTTCTAATTCATTTTAAATCCATGTTAAATCCATCTTAGAAAATTTAAGATGGATCTATGTCGTTAGATATGAATCCATTGTCCTTAGATGGCCATAGATATTATTAGAGTGAATCCAAAGGAATTTTTCTATCTGAGGGAGGGTTTGAAAAACATTGCAGCATCTCAGTCGTCCCTCTACCCACTCTCTTCTTTCCGCACGTCTGATGAAATTTATCATTTATTGATCATCTAAACAGTTCCCTGTGTTTGGTTTGTATGTCATTGAAGTTTCGACCATGAAAGTGACCTTGTTGAAGAAACCAAAACCATCGTCTCTCATCTTGGTTGGCTCTTTTTATTCTCTCTTTTTCCTCATTGGATCTTTTTCTTCATAATAATCCCACTCATGTCGGCTAACTTTCCATGACAAAACTCCTTCCTCGAAAATGTAGACGGATTAGCATCCCTGGACTTAAACTCAAGACCCATCAAGCCACACTCACACCCATCAAAATATGAATATTCCTCCTTGTCCTAGACGTCAAGATTGAATCTACAACTGATAACCGAAATTAATTTCTTCTAAGAAAACAACTAGAGTCAATGTAATCCATTGACTTATCTCCTACATAAATGAAGCACATCGAAAAGAATTTCAACACATGGGAAGCCAAGCACCGAATTGAAGAAGTTGACACTACTCAACACATGCAAAGCAAATGGATGCAAACAAAATTTGAGAAACCAAGAGAATCAATATATAGCAACATATGGAAAGAAAATGGATTAAAACAACCTCTTGGGAACCATGCGCATCAATATGAAGATTTATTTCTCAGAACGTGTGTTCTCTGAGAGCCACTGGGACTATGGTACTTAAAATCATGGGAAAGCATGCATGCATGAATGCAAAAAATAATAGTCAAATACTATGCTATGCAAACTGCTCCTAGCTTCCATGGCAATTCTAGTGTATATATTGTTAGGATTTGTAATCCTCCCTTTTCCAAACTGTCTATTAGGTTATATTTTCCTAACTTAGGATTCACTTAGTTATTATTGGGTCCACTAGTACCATTGGGTCCACTTAGCCTAATGGGGCCACATGTACTAGTCACTAGAGTGTGGGGAACATCGATATTATAGGCTAATTGGAACTGACTGCACCTTCATGCCTCAGTTTAGGTGCCTCCTAGACCAATCCCTACAATGTAGGCACAATTGGTAGTGTCGACGCCAACCTCCTTCAATTTTTGGCAGTTGGTAACTAGTGAAGCTTAGTTATGCTTCAGTTACATTTAGTTAGATATCCTCCAGTTTAGTTAGCCCCAGTTATGCATGGCTACATGTGGGAAGGCACCAGTTCTCACCTACTTCTCACCTACCACTATAGTTAGACTTTTTTGATTGATTGTAACTAATTGGGAGACTGGATTAGACAACTGGAGTTAGCCAGTTGAACTCCAATAGTGATTTAGACACTTCTAGTTAGCCATCCAGTCAGATTGAGTTGGTAGATTCGAATTCATCTCATGATGATTTGAATTCTCCTTTGTGTATTACCATTTTATACTACTAGGATGTAATGAAGTTTATACTTGTATGCTTCCTGTGATATTTGTTTTGTTCAGTGTGTATTATTCATTCCTTTTCACTGCATAATAATTCAAAATCTGGTTGCACTCATTTCCTGAAGATCTAATGGCACAATAATTCTAATATGGTATCAGAGCCATCTCATGTGAGCTTCAATTCTATTTACTTTCCGTTGTACACCAGAAGTGGTTGGGTTTCCACAAAAGTCCTGCAAAGATTGCCTTGCTTCCTCTGAATTTATTCAAAGTGGCGGTGCGGGCGTGACGGACCCTGAGAAAGTGTACATGTCGAGAGGGAAGGCTTGATTCTAACATAGTGCTGATGGTTTTGGTTTTGCGGTGAATTTCTACATGTGATACGTAGCTTGATTGAAGATATTGTCTAATCAGCAGGAGAATTATGGATTCTCAACCTTCTACACCTCGGATCCTAACACCCTTCAATTATGTTTATTGGAGGGTAGATATGCAAGTTTCCTTGCGCAACAAGGGATTCTTCAGGATAATACTGGGAAGGGAGACTGAACCCCATCATCCAGCTGAGGAAAAAACGTTTTTGAACCACTTAGATGAAGCATTTGGTTATCTATGTACTCATATCTACAGAGACCTCCTTTTCACCTTGAAGGTTTGAGGACTCCCAAAGAAGCTTGGGAAAAGCTTGAAGTCTTGTTTGGAAAGCAAGATGAGCTTCGGGGACACATTTTGGAAAATGAGTTGATACCCTTACATCCCAGCAGTTTCAATACCATACAACAAATATTTACAAAATTCAAGTCTCTTGTACTTCAATGCAAACAGTGCAGAATAGAAAGAAAGGAGGCGAAGAATGTGCTCTCTGTACTCAGCAAACCAGGTACTGAGTATTTTGTATTTGTCTCAATCTTCCATTCTTGAAGAGCTTCCATTCCCAATTGGAATATTCCCTCACTTGATTCCTTAATACAGGAGCAAGATAAGTTGGTCCACAAGGGAGTCATCCAGACTTCAAAATATCAAGCTCTCCTAGTGACAGACTCTATCAAAGCGCAAGCTAAAGGGAGACCTAAGGGGAAGGAGCCTAAAGCATCTGATTCGAAGCCTAAAGTGAATAAGAAGACATCTGAAGGAGCTTCGGGCTCCAAGAAGAAGATTTTTTTTGAAAATAAGATGTGTCCCTATTGTATGAGGGGTTTTCATCCAGAAGACTCGTGCATGAAGAAGACCCTCGACTAGTTGAAAACTCTCCTTGTATAGAACAATATTTCCCTTCCATAAGGTGTTGAGATGTTTGATGATGGAGAGAAGACTGAAGAACATGATAGATGCCATTCCTTGAAGGAAAGTTTCACTCCATCTAAGACTTACTTGATAGATTTTGGAGCATCTAACTACATGGTTTCCTCCAAGGAATCCTTCATCGCTTCCTCTCTATCAAGAGGACCTAGCAATCATATGGGAGATTACTCTAAAATCCAGGTTGTTGAGAAAGGCTTAGATAAATCCAGCATGCAGAGTTCAAGAATGGACTCTGTGTTCCCTCTCCTATAGCAAAGCAAATTTTTCAAGATGAAGAAGAAGCAGAATCTTCCACACAGTCAATTCGAATTGAAGAAAGTCTCCTTGGAGTCACTCCTTCTCTTGCTGCTCCGGAAGTTTAAGAGATCTCTGATATATCATATTCTCATATGGATGATTCAGAAGAAGACATTTGAATCTATGTTATTGAATAAAAACTCTCCTTCCATTCTATGCAAAAATTATCTAGTGCTTCTTCTATTTTAAATTATGTGCATAGTTTACTGGTGATTGTTTCAGAAAATTGAAGAGGAATTTGACTTCTCTATATCTAATGATGTTGTTGGTGTGCAGATAAGTAATACCATGGATATTTTGGAAAAAAATATCAGATTGTAGGAGTGATCCATTCACTCTCATTGCTATGTAGCTTCCAGCAAATTCCTACATGATTGCATGTACCAATACTCAGAATTTTGAAGAAGGAGAAAATTGTGCATCTACCATCTCGGTGGAGCACACTCTTGGATCTGATCTGAAACTATTTGGATATGATATTATATTATTTGGATTTGATCTGGCATTATTTGTTTCATTTTTTACGTTTCAATGGATTTCAAAAATGCTTGTAGCTGCTGTCATCAATTTTGGTGTGAAAAAATAAGTACAGCAAGTCTCCTTCAAAATTGTTGCAGGGGATTTGATATCATTCCACACTCTTGGATCTGATATGAGTTTATTTGGATCTGATATGATCTTATTTGGATATGATCTGATATTATTTGATTCAAGTTTTTAGTTCCAAGAGCCTTCAGTCATGCTTGTAGCTAGTCTCATCAATTTTGGTGTGATAAATCAAGTACCGCAAGTCTCCTTCAAACTTATTGCGGGGGACTTGATGTTAGTTTCCTCTTATCAGTTTACTGATATTTTATTTTGTGAACCATTGGTTATTTCTGAATTTATATCATATTATGGAGCTCAATCATTCGCTCTCCACGGTCCCAGGGCTTCTCTACATATCTATTTGATCACATGCTCATCTCCTCACAGAACTAGTAAAGATGGAGACATTATGCATTCGTATGGACACTTGCTCCTAACACTTGGGGCTGATTTTACCTCACATGGTTTGATGTTCAAGGATGAAATATATTATTTTCTTGGGTGTTCCTCACATGGTGTAAATTCTCAAGCACTTTTTCTCTCTCATTAGAGTATTTCAGTTGCTCTACATGGGTCCAGTTTTCACCTAGTAGTTGTCTATATTTATGATTTCGTTGAGCATATTCTTCTTCTTCCAAAGAGAAAAATTCCTCCAAACATAGCCATTAGTTTGGAGAGGTTCACATGTAAGCTTCAGGATGTTGTTGCACAGAAGAACCATATTGCTACATAGAGTTGGAAATTTGCAGCTGAGTTTCTGCAAGTTATTTTCTAAGGAGGAAACTTCTTTTCTTCTAAAAATAGCTTGTATTTTCATGTTCCTGCTTATTTTTGAGGTGGGGGGGGGTTCCCATTAGGTTTTCACCTAATTCCTCGGTTTATTAATCATAATTTTGTATCTTTTAGATTTGTATATGGGTGACATTTGGCCTTGTTTCAAGGGCCCGCAGTTGTCTAAGTTAGGATTCAAGGGGGGTGTTAGGATTTGTAATCCTCCCTTGTCCAAACTTTCTATTAGCTTATATTTTCCTAACTTAGAAGTCATTTAGTTATTATAGGGTCCACTAATACCATTTGGTCCACTTGGCCTAATTGGGCCACATGTACCAGTCACTAGAGTGTGGTTAACACCGATACAGGCTAATTGGAACTGACTACACCTTCATGCATCAATTTAGGCTCCTCCTAGACCAATCTCTACAATTTAGGAGCCATTGGGAGTGTCGACACCAACCTCCTTCAATTGTTCGCAGTTGGTAACTAGTTAAGCTTAGTTATGCTTCAGTTACATTCATTTAGATATCCTCCAGTTCAATTAGCGCCAGTTATGCATGGATGCATGTGGGAAGGAGTCAGTTCTCACCTACTTCTCACCTGTCACTGTAGTTAGACTGGTTTGATTGAATGTAACTTATTGAGAGACTGGATTAGACGTCTAGAGTTAGAAAGTTGAACTCCAATAGTGATTTAGACAATTTTAGTTAGCCATGCAGTCAAATTGAGTTGGAAGATTCGAATTCTCCTTTATGTATTACCATTGTATACTACTGGGATGTAATGAAGTTTATACTATAATTATACTAAACAATACTTGGCTGTTTCCTATGAGATTTGTTTTTTTTAGTGTGTATTATTCATTCCTTTTCACTTCATAATAATTAAGAATCCGATAGCACTCATTTCCTGGAGATCTAATGGCACAATAATTCTAATATATATAAGTGAATCCTAAATGTGAACAAATTTATGAGCAACACATCAGAGGAACCCTAAATCCTCAAATTTGAAAACTAGAGATGAAAATACCATCTAACACTTATAATTTAGTCATTAGAGTAAGACCTCCCAACTATAAGCCAATATAAATTCATCTGGGAAAACTAAATGCCAAAAGGCAAAACAAATATACAGGGAGATTGAGAACCTGGCCTCGTAGATTATCACTTTGTGCAAAACCCTGCAACATGAATCAGATAGCTCATAGCAGAAGAAATTAGATGAGATTGAGATATTTGTGTAAGGTATAGCTATGACACCTCGCTTTTCTTTATGGATTTCATTATATTTTATATTTTTGTTTATTTTGATAGCACTCGAGAAATCTATTTTAAGGTTCTCTAAGATTAAGCAACTATTTCAAACTCTGAATTGATATTTTACAACATTCAACTGCGATATTGAGGTAAAAAAGAGAACACTTACGACATCCTCAGTTCTAATCATGATTCTGCGCCCTAAATGAAGGTATTTAGAGTATTTGAAGCTTAAGTCAATATTTCAAGCTCCAAAAAGTATCTAAATGAGGTTATTTAGAGTATTTGAAGCTTAAGTCAATATTTCAAGCTCCAAAAAGTGTTTATTTTCAGCTTCGATCGTGATTTCAGGTTCAATGATATTCCCATATGTAAGTTACAACTCAGCTTCGATTATTACTAGGAGGTCATTTATGATTTTTACAAAGATGATGAATATAGGGGAGATCTATATTTGAAGATAATTATTCATTTTCGTAGGATTTTTAAGAATTCAATGGTGCCAAATCTAGAAGGAATTGGCCATTACGATAAAATCATTGTAAGTGTAGAATCCCTTTCTTTTTCAAGAGCTTCCAGCTCCACCCTCAAGGCCATTGAAGAAACTCTAGGAAATTATGGACCCCACGCTTCCACCTCTACCACTTGGAGAACCTATAACCATATATCTTATGCGTTTTCACTTAGTTCATTGTTACACGTACAATTATGCCACATGTTTGCAATCAGGTTGCTCCAAAAAGTGATAACCTGGAATCCTAGCAATAGCTTACATATTAATTGTTATGTGGACTATTAAATATAAAAGTCCATTCTTCACGAAAAAAAATATTATAGCCCCAGGAAACCATGTCCACAAATCACTCAAGCACACCACAGATTCATTAAGCACTCATCCATTTGGTCAAAAGAAAAAAGAAAAGAACTTTGTAAATAATACAAACATCTCAAATGCATGTGTAAGGCCTATAATCATGAATGCACAATTTCCCAATTGTTTCTATGCGTTTCAAGTCCTGCCTATAGCAAGGGGACAAAAAGAAATTCTCCTTACCTGGTAAATGTTTTCCATATGTCAAAATTCATATTGATAGGGAAAACACTCAAAGTCCTTGCATGTGCTAATAGAATTACCCAATATGTCGAGAAGGAGGAATTTGATAAGGAAGAAAGGAAAAACCTCAAGGTTGGGTATGGAAGGCTGTCTATATAACCTGCAATGGCAAAGCAGGAGAACATACAAGCTTAAGAAGGAAGCAGAAACTCTTCTAACTAATAGCACTCACAAACATGTAGGGGTCATAGTTTTGTCATCTGCACCAAACTCGGTGTGATCTTCAACTTCTCACATTATTTTTTCCACAACTTCTATGAAGATACACAATGTTCCCAAACTTAATTATAATTCAAAGAATCGGCTAACATTTAACATATGAAGCTTGGTAAACTATGTAAATCCCCGTGTGTTCTTCAACTTCATACATATGCCTTCCTTCAACACCTCCAAAGATCCCAATGTTTCCATACTTGCCAACTCTTCTAACTGAGAGCACATGAAACAATTAATCGGTGAAGCTTTGTACACTGCGCCAACCCCCTAATGCTCTTTAGATTCACATATTCATTTGCACACAACTCCTCCATAGATCGCAATGTTTCCATACTTGGCGGAGCTTCTAACTCAAAGTAGCCCTGAGTTTTAGGAGTTGAATTTTTGTTGCCTACCCCAACCCTTGAATGCTCTTCAAGTGCACAAATTCACTTGTGCACAACACCTCCAATGATATTAATGTTTCCATACTTAGACATACTTGGGATCTCTTTTAACTCAAAGAACTTCTAACTCAAATCACTCACAAACATGTAGTACTCAAAGTTTTGACGCCCATGCAAACCCCGTATTCTCTTGCACCTGATAGCGTCTATAAGTAGAAGCTTTGTAAGTTGCATCAACCCTCATTTAAGACCTTCAAAGATCCCAATGTTTCCATACTTGGCAATTGTTCTAACTAAGAGCACCCAAAATAGTTGAATCTTTGTTCATTGTGCCAACCTGCACCAACCCCCTTATGCTCTTCAACTTCACACACTTGTCTGCACACAACTCCTCCAAAGATCCCAATGTTTCAATACTTAGCAGCTCTTATAACTGGAAGCATCCCAAAACATATAGTTGTTGAAACTGTGTATGCTATTGAAACCCCATACACGCTTCAGGAGCAACGGGGTAATAAACCCCATTTCAACCTTAATTCCAATATTGTAAGGTAACAACTCACACTCACTGCATCACATGTTTGTTTGTTTGTATGAGCTATGAGAGTCATTTTTGAGAGAACATAATTGTGATTTTAATAGAGATTTTGCAGAGAGGTTCGAATATCTAAAAAAGTATCTGTATTTGTTGTAATTGTTTGTACAATGAGAGGTTTGAGTTCGAATCTCTAAAAAGTATTTGTCTTTGTTATATTTTTGGGGAGTGAGATCCAAAATCCTTAGCCAGCTTCTAGACAAGGGTATGGTCTCGTCCAATATCTATACACGCTTCCACCTCTGCCACTTGGAGAACCTCCTCCTAAATTGTAGCATCGATCCCTCTTGGATCCTTAGACTTAGTAAGCATATGTCGTCCCACAGTAACTACACTCGTTGCAACACAGTCTGCTGGCACAACCACAATTTTGAGCATCAACACTCATGTCACAAGTACTCGTAGCACGTCCGCCACCAAAAACAGATGCAACTGACTTTCTAAACAAGGAACCGAACCGAAACTTCTTCGGCACACAGCAACGTATGTGACTGGATTATATTGGAAAGTGTTATGTACATGTGGTCGTCAACGATTCGTTGGAGGGACTACCACTCTGCTACAGTGTTTAAAAACTCAACCTCAGAGAAAAACATCTATCAACGTAGTAAATAACATCATGAAGAGGTGAGCCTTCCTCATGCTATAGGTTGCAAAAAAAAACTAAGCACAATGTGGTCAAATTTATGTGAGGATCATTAACACCAATTAGCTATTCCCATTTTAAAAGTGATGGGAAAATATTATCTAAGAAAATGTGATTTGGTATGCAATGAACAATATTCTATGAGATGTAGAATATAGTGGGTCTTGAGAACAATTCTTTGTTTAACCATTCCATAAACCAAATTCATGTCATAACATCAAAGATTCTCGATTATATGATTAATGGCTTACCTCTCACTTCACTTGTGCATGCTATTATTAGATGGATATGTATTCGAAGGAACACTCGTATCAGGTTAATTATATGTTAAAAATCATTTGTGTCACTAGAACTTTTGTATCCATAAACAATGCAATTCTACTTCTCTCTTAATATCAATATTTCTAGTTTAACTAATTTAGGGGTCATTTTATGTTCAAGGGAAAATGGCCCTGTTAGCTAGGGTTAAAATGTTGGACTTAACTAATAATGTAGTTTATCTAAAATTATACTGTTCAATTTTGACTTATATCACAAAGCCTAAAAATATTATAATTATTAATATAAATGCTTAATCATTTGGATTTAGATTATCATAATTTGTGACACTTGTAATGAGTGTGTTGTGGTTTACTTCATATTAGCAACATAAACAACATGAACCGTTTTTAGAAATAGTGGAGATAAAACTCTTGTCTTATGTCATGTTGGAGAATAATGAATTAATAGATTTATGCATTCCAAAAATGTGCGGTGTATAAAGACACCATTGTAGTATCAAAGTAGAAGTTATCATAGCTCAACATATGTAGAAACACACAACATTTCAAGAAACTTCCATGAAAGATCAATTCATAAGACCATTTGCATATAGCTCCAAATTCTAATTAACTCTTTTGAACTAAGGAAGACATGGTAAAATTTTGGTGCATATGGTGTGCATCAAAATCCTTTTACACCTCAACTTGTGCATTAATTGAATTTCTTTCTTAACTTGACTGATTAGTGGTCTACCTAATCGACCTCCATGTCAACATTTTTAATCAATTGTGGACTATCAACTGGTTGCCTCTAGAAGATCTTGAGATGTCACAATGAACTATTGTTCTTACACCCCCACCCAGATCCCCCAATCAACTCAATGCTTTGAAGATTCAAAAAGTGAAATCACTTTTGTACAACCCCCATAATTGCAACTTCTTAAAACTTAAGCATAACCCAAAGTTTAACAAAATTAGTTTCTACTAACGACTTCGTAAAAGATATGAAAAATTTAATCATTTCTCTTGTAATAAACAAGAGACACAAAATTGTTTCATACCATCTTAAATAATGATCTTGAAACTCTACATGCTTCATCTTAATATGAGCAATAGGAGTCTTGGCTACTTACATTATCACACTTTGAGTTTCAAAATATATTACAAACTATTTAATATAGATCTAGAGTTATGTTTTTAAACTTTGAGATTAAGATAAATGTTTGTTAATTTATTTAATATTATTATTTATTTATTTATAAATATGTCATGTTCAATTTATAATGTCACAATCCAAATGGGCGTAATATGTTTTTCCTCCTTCAAAGCTATAAATTCTAATTTAAAAGATCACACATTTATATACTTGCAAAATGATCACACATCAACTCAACACCTAATTTAGTTGTGGGTTTAATAAAGAAAAGGAACGGGAACGAGAAAGAACCGGCACCATACCCATACCAGAAACCAAACTAGACTTATGCAAAGCACCATCAAAGTGACCAACCGAATGAATCATTTCGAATAGCAGAGGGGTTATATTTATGGCCTTGGGAACCTTCCCTAACTGCATAATGTTGGAATCACAAATGACAGACTAGATGGTTTTTGGAGAACAATATTCAACATGCAGTAGAGTAATAAATGTTGCGGCAGCTGTACTGTAGGCCGTTGGATCTCAACCTGTTTGAGATCAAATAGCTCACAGTGCAGCTGTGGCAACATTTATTACTCCACTGCATGTAAAATATTTTTTACCATAGTTTTATAACTCAACTGTTCTTCTTCCATGGTACGGCCCAGCCTCAAACCATCACGTCCCGGTCCAATTCCATTCCATCCTTCCCTCAAGAGAATATTCTTATAAGCCCACCTAGATCTGAACAGAACAATTTGAAATATGAGAAAAACTTGTGTGTATTTTAACACAACTTAAAAAACATGTAAATTGATCAGCTTGGCCTTTATAGCTCAGTGGTAGAGCGTCAGTCTTGTAAACTGAAGGTCCGTAGTTCGATCCTGCGTGGAGGCAGTATGTTGTTTTTTAATGCATCATTCGGCGGGTTTTGCATTTTCGCAAATATTGCATAGAAGTTGAGAACATATTCTTTAAATGTATATTATGAAATGGTTTTAATTATTTGCGGTTTTTCATGCGTCATCCTTTAACGAAGATCAATATAAATTTATGGCATTTTAGCAAATATTGCATAGAGATTGAGAACTTAATTGTTTAAATGTATTTTCATGCGTCATAAATAATTGAAGGGAAAATATTTAAATGTATATTATGAAATGGTTTTAATTATTTGCGGTTTTTCATGCGTCATCCTTTAACGAAGATCAATATAAATTTATGGCATTTTAGCAAATATTGCATAGAGATTGAGAACTTAATTGTTTAAATGTATTTTCATGCGTCATAAATAATTGAAGGGAAAATATTGTTGGAGCTCCGTAATAGTTAGCAAATTTTATGTTTCAGAAAACCGAATATAACATATTATTCCAAATTATTGTCTAGATACTTTTATGTTTTTCATATAATTTGTATTTTTTTCAATTTATATTTCACACAACGTGATTATAATCAAATGCCATATTGGAGTGTGTTGTATATGAGTTTTATTGGTGCTTTCTCACCCTTTTGACCCCACCTTCCATAGTAGATTAATTTTAAAAAGTTAAATAAATTAATTTTAGTATTATTAATTAAATAAAGTGTGTAAATTTTAATATTGATTATAGTTTTAAATTGATAATGATGATGGTTAATGTCTACTAAGATCAATTTTGGTTTATCGAATTCTACTGAGGAACTAATTGGTTTGGTTTAGAGTAGTATTCATATGCTCAAAAGGCTTAAAGAAAAGTGTTCATACCTTAGTTTTGATAAGTTAGAAGGTTAAGAAGGTTTGTATTGTAACAAAGACTCTCTAATGTGAGTGTATGTAGGGCACTCTAAGAAAAGTTTCATAAAGATGACAAATCATTTCAACCCACAAAGTTTTAAGGATTGTCCAACACCTCGGTTCACTATGAAGCTCGTGAGACTTTGTTCTCCTCTTGGCTATATTAATTTTCTTCTTTATACTAGTTAAAATAGAGAGATACTTTTGATCTTCTAGATTATGTTTAATGACCTCCTTATAATATCTTAATTTTCTTTTAACCTCTATCACACCACAAATTCTCTCTAAACTTAGGTGTAGTAATATTTTTAATACTGTCGATATTTTGCACAGTGTCATTTTCTTCAATTCCCCATTGGTTTAACCAAGCGAGGGCATCTTTATGCCTTGAGTCATAGGTGGCTTTGATGGAATTTTAAAGCAATTTTAGGAATCCTGTGGTGTCCCATGTTATTTATCTTGTACTTGTACATCAAGTACCTAGTCATATCCCTGCTCTCAATGGGGGGAATCCCCCCTTCAATGAGGTGAATAGGATATGGTGTATTACTTGTAATTTTGAGGTTATAATTTATAATAAAAAAACTTTTGGATTTTCTCGATTTTTCTCCAAGAGTCTCTAGAGATGTTGCAACCCCAAACTTCACACACGTACAAGATAACGGGGGTGATGAGAGTTTCAAAGAGGAACTTCTATTTGTCCTACATTAGAGGGTTTGTTGATTTACAATTGTTTTCGAGACCAAAATAAGCTTTTCACCCTCCATTAATCATTTTCTCAAAGCTACAATTCTAATTGAGTTTGTGATGGATATCAATACCAAAATATTTGTATGAAGTCACTTCCTCCAAGTTGTTATTGTTATATATGAAATTAGTATAAGTGGCCCTCTTGGATTTGATAATCATAAATTTTGTTTTGTCGATGTTAACAGTTATACCCATATTAGAGCATAAATCCTTGATAATTATTAATTGTTTATCAAGATCAAAGAAAGACCTTGCCATAAGAACAATATAATCAACATAGAGAATAAGGATAATGACTATTCCTTCTAATTTTGTTCCAGTGCAACATACTTCTTCTAAACAACCTTCTACCTTATTGATGTATAAGATGAAAAGGGTAAGGGAGAGAGGGAACCCTTGCTTAAATCCAATATTACAGTTAATATATTTTTTACCAACCCTCAGTGTTCTTAAACTTGGAAATGATAGTCTCGTATAACCTAATCGCATCATCTCTCAACTTGAAAGGAACCTTTAGTTCTTCTAATCTATTCCACATATTACTTCTAGACATTGTATCAAAAGATTTTCTAAAGTCCACAAAGCAATAGAAAAGAATGGATTTATTATAACACTTCTCTGCAATGATCCTAAGTGTAACGAGGTTCTCCATGGTTGGATGTTGTCTTCTAACACATGCCTGACCTTTAGCCCATTTACCTTCACTTTTAACCATGTGCTAATCTTTTTTCCAAAATTATACCATATAACTGGCTAAACAATGCTAATCATAATGATCCAATAATTAGAAAAATTAAAAAGAAAATTACACAATTTTCAATATTTAACATAATCATTTAACTTAAAATATAAATAAATAAATCTTATAAATCTCTTGAAAATATAAATAAAGGGTATAATTTTCAAGCTTAACAACTTGTAAATTTTAAGGGGATCTTATTAGTGTAATACACAACTAACTCAATTCTTTATAATTAAGGGTTGGATTAAATGATTAAAAGTATTTACGTATGCAAAATGATAATGATGGAATCCATTTAGTTTTTAATATCCAGGGGTTTTATATGGTTATATATCGAAATCGAAATGTTATTTAAAGAATAAATATTTACACCGAAGGCATTCAAAATGGAGACGTAGTCTCAAAAGATTTCTCGTCTCCCTGGCCACTAAAATTTCAACAAATGTTGCGTTGGCTTAGCGAATGGGGACTAAACAGGTGTTGTGTCTCGTGTCTCGCGTGTTCAACGGGTGACAAACGGATTTACATGGCCACATTTTCCGACAGCCAACTCCATCTCCTCCTGAAGTTTCTTAATCACAGCAGGATTCTGAGATGTTGAAATACCCTTGCTATGTTTTAATTGACTGTGACTCATGCTCCGTTGCAAAAGGACTGTGACTTGTATTGGTTATGTGGCTTCATAATGGTGTAATAGTCATGCTATGTCAATAAAATGATAGGTATCAGTTTTTATAATGCAGTTGTTTTAGGTAAGGAATTCATCCTAAAGCTGCAACGCCACTATAACAGTGGGTGCTTCCGCCTATCGCATTCCGTAGTGTGGAATGCGGCGATCCATTTGTTTTAGCTCATCAAGGAAATCTATTCCCGACTTCCGGCTTCCAGCTATGCAGATTCCGGAATTCCTATTTTTGGTAAATAAAACTTTCTTGTCGACTTTTGGTTTCCGCTGTGCAGGATGCGGAAATCGGAAGTTACATGTTCGCAATTAAATTTTCGTGCTTTCTGGCTTCCGCTTTCCGCTGTGCGGAATGCGGAAGCCGAAGAATTTTTGTCCCTTTTTTTATTTTTCTCATTTTTTCGACTTCCAGTTTCCACAATGCGGAATGCGGAAATAGGAACTTTGATGTTTTTCTTCGCAAATTTATTTTCTTCTGCTTTCCGCTTTCCGAAGTATAGAATGCGGAATGTGGAAATTCGATACGTTTTTAGTTCAAATATAAGAAACTTTGTCCACGCTAATTTGATGAATTTAAATTTTCAACAATATATAACTTTTAAAATTTACATTTAGGAAAATTTGACGGATTTAAATCTTCAACAATATAAAACTTTTGAAATTTAAAATTATGTAATTTGTATATTCTTCAATTTTTTTGGATAATAATATTTTTTTTAAGAAAACGAAGTTGATTCAACTAAAAAAACAAGTTAAATAAGTCTTTAAAATAAATTATAAAAACGGTAATAAGAAAGTATAATAAGAAATATTTATGTAAGTAGAGCTTGGGTAGCGCTTCTGCGTTCCGTATTCCACAGTGTGGAATGCGGGGATCTGTTTTTTTCCACTCATCAAGGAAATCTATTCTCGACTTCCGCCTTCAACCTATGCGAATTCTGGAATTTTTATTTCTTTCTTGCCGACTTCTTATTTTCGTTGTGCGGAATGCGGAAATCGGAAGTTTCGCAATTAACTTTCTGTGCTTTCCAACTTCTGCTTTTCGCTGTGAGGAATGCAGAAGCCGAAAAATTCTTTGTCGCTTTTTCTATTTTTCTCATTTTTTGATTTCCAGTTTTCGCACTGCGAAATGCGGAAATTGGAGCTTTGATGTTTTTCTTCGGAATTTTTTTTCTTCCACTTTCCGAAGTATGAAATGTGGAATGCGGAACTTCGATACGTTTTTAGTTCAAATAAATTTCTTTCCAACTTCCGCTTTCCATTGTGCAAAAAAAGGAAGCCGGAGACGCCAAACTAAAATATAACATATAACATATTCAAAAATAAAAATGAACTAAAAACGTCACATGGGTTGATTTATTTTTTTAAATATGCATTTTAGTTAGGTCACATGAATATGTTACATTGTGGAATGCAGAACTTTGATACGTTTTTAGTTCAAATATAAGAAACTTTGTCCACGATAATTTCACGAATTTAAATTTTCAACAATATAAAACTTTTGAAATTTACAATTAGGAAAATTTGGCGGAATGCGGAAGCCAGAAAAGTCTTTGTCATTTTTTTTAATTTTTCTCATTTTTCTGACTTCTGGTTTCTGCACTACGAAGTGTGGAAATCGGAGCTTTGATGTTTTTCTTCGCAAATTTGTTTTCTTCTGCTTTCCGAAGTACGGAATGTGGAATGAGGAACTTTGATACGTTTTTAGTTCAAATAAATTTCTTTCCAACTTCTGCTTTTCTGTTGTGCGGAATGCGGAAGCCGGAAACGCCAAATCCAAAGTTTCCCAAAGTTTCTATTTCCAAAGTTTCAGTTGCACGCTTTAATCTCAGCTTTTGGTTGTCTTTCCAGTTTCTTACTTTAACCCAAGAAAACACAGAGAAAATAGATTAAAACCTTGTCCAAAAGGCCTGCGCTATTCTTCCAACAGTTTTATGACGTATAAAATATCTTCTATAAGCTCGAAAAACCATAAGGTGTGGTTCTATGTTTGTCACATTCCACATTTAATATTTATAACAGATAATGAATAACAATAACCAGACTCATGGAATATGTTCATGTGAGGATTTTTTTTTATATATATGCATTTTAGTTAGGTCACATGAATATGTTACATTGCAATTTTTTTTTGTTCATGCCATGTTTCATTCCACGGGAAAAAACAACCATCACGTTATGGAGACTATGCCAACTGAAGATTCTATTTCACTTTTTCTACATGGTGATGTCAACCTTTGCCCGCTGGTACAAGTCTCCTCATTAAACCAAGTGAACTCACTCAAATCATCATCTATTCGGTTCTGAATTTCTATCTCAGACGGCCTTCACAAGCATGAGCTATTGCTTCCAATTATATATAGTATTCTTGTAGAAAATGGAAACCTAAAAGAATGAACTATAATCAAAGTTACCTAATGTACATGCAACATTGTACATAATGTAACGTACGTTTAATTTCCTCGTTTTTTTCCCACTTAATCAATTTCACACTGTTCATGCATCCAATGTTTTTCTCTCCCATTGAAATATAACATACTTCTTCTCATAGGACTATCGCATTGCTTGCACTCGAAGTTGTCACAGTGGATGCAGCAATTATTGGAGATCATGCACCTTACCACTTACCTATAGCTTCTCCCTCGTAGAGTATTTCCTCTCTTGCCGTGAACCCTAGCTCAATAAATGAAAACCCTACATTGCCTGCATTGACTATCCCATTCACATCACTCTCCTCTTCTAGCAAAGTTTGGAACCTTCAAGGTCAATTTATTGCCAAGACAAACATACATGAATATGGCAACCAACGATGGTCTGGAAAAGTGTTTGGATTTGACCTTGTTAATGCTTCACATGATGAAATGTATATATCTGCATTCAATGAATTGGAACTCTCTTTGTATGACCAAATACAAATAGGAATAGTGTACATAGTATCAAATGGCACAGTGAAACCATCCAATCCAATTTTCAACCATTTCAAAAGCCATAATGAGATTTTCCTGGGTTCCTCCTACACCATCCAACCATGCTTAGATGAATACCCCTTAATACATTTATATTGCTTTAACTTAAAACTATTCAAGAGATTCAAACTATACCTGTCAATTCCATGGATGACCTTGTTGGACTTGTCATTTCAATTTCACCTACATCCACAATACGAAAACGGGATGGTGTTGAGACTATTAGGCACAGCATTGGACTCCATCACATGTCAGGCTATAATATAAACATAACACTTTGGGGAGAGCATTGCCAAATTTAAGGAGCCAAACTTTCCAACCTTCACGGTTTACCTACTCCTCCAGTTGTAGCAATCAAAGGCAGTCGTGTTACAGATTTTAATGGAAAAACTGTTGGGACTATTTCCAACACTACTATTTTTATAAACCCAAAGATTGAAGAAACTTTAGTTTTCCAGAGATGGTTTCATGATAATGGATTTCGTTCAGCATCACCATCTTTAAGTTGAAAATTCAATGCCTCTCATTCTGCTCCTCGTAAAATCATTACTATCAATAAGCTACAAACTCTTCAACCATATAAAAAACATGTTTGGTACTCTCTTGTAGAAACCATCACAAATGTTAGCATGGATGACTTTCATTTCCTTTCATTCCCTCTTTTTGTTGATGGTATACAATGCATGAAAAATATTTCCCACAAAGTTGGAGACATTTAGCATTGTGTTAAATGTGATGGGGAGTTTCTTAAATATGACTACCTATACATACTAAAGGTTGACTTGGAAGATGTCACTGGATACCTTCATGGTGTCATAGCTTTTGATGATGTTGCAAACCAACTCATGGGCATTTCTGCAAAAAGACCTGTGTCTTCTCTCAACTGAAGCAGCATCAATTATTGAAATAGTCCAGAGGATCTGTAGCAAACAATTACTTCTTACTCTTTTAGTTAGAACAGAGACCTTCTGTGGAATTGCACGCCTAAAAGTTGTAATTGTCATGGTTGAAAACACATAATTGGCAATTTCAGATGGACATTTAAATATATAGGTTTTTTTGACCTGATACTTAAGCATTCTTTGTTGTCTATAATGAATGCTTTCAATTCTCAATTTTAAGTCCTTACTTCATAGTTCAACATAGCTAGGTATTTTTTTAACTCCCTTATAGCACTTCTATTTTGCAGTCTCATAATTCAATTGTACAAGCTATCACTTAACGTTTTTTACCTAAATTGTTGATGTAACCTATATGGTAACTTTTGAATACAATAGTAATTTTCTATTGTATTTATTTATAAAATAAACAATTATGTTCTCTTGTTTCTTACCACAACTTTTCATTCTTCTGTACAGAACAATAATTACATTTAATGTTTTTTTTTCATATATCCTTTCTCATACTACACTTTGTTCTTCTATATTGTTGCTTTCTTACAATCATCAAGATAGGACTTGAAAAAAAATACTTACTCCATAATATTATTTGTTATAGATATTTTCACCCCACTAGGTGAATCACACTTTGTATGGCCTTCCCCTGTCCCGCTGCAAACTCTTTAGACCCAATGGACCACATTTTATCCTTTGATGTATCATTGATCATCCCCAAAACTATATAAACTATGATATACGCGGCTTTTTCCCCGATAACCGCGTACATACGCGGGTTTGACCCCTATAGTCGCGTACATCGGGATGTGTGCATAATCCAAATCCTTTTGGAAGTTTCCTTGACTTGGATCCGACTCATTCTACTCCTGGCCTTCCATGTGCCTTGAGATCGCTCGGATTCGACCATTCATTGTCCCTTGTGAAGCTATATAAGGAACCCCTTGGTACATTAAAGGGGGGGGGAGAGATAAGAGAGAATTGAGAGTACCGAAACTATAGTCCATTGTTGCCAGAACTATACTTGAGTCTGCATCCCTTTGTCCCTTTGGAGCACTGTTGTGTTCTTCCCAAGCTTGCCCTTTGCTAGTAAGCTTGCTATCGGAGTGATGGAGGATTGAGGTGGTGGAGGCCCAAGTGGGGGATTCAGTTTCTCCGATTCGCAGACGTGCCGTCAGAGGTTGTCACTTGTAATCTCTGATTCATATTAATAGAAATATCTTTTCCTGTCCAGTAATGTGTATTTGAATTAATATTGTTTCCATTGCAATATGTCAAATGCTTCTACATTATTGATTTATATATGCTAGAATAGATCTAACACCATGAAATATAGTATGCTTGTATTGTTTACTTGTTGTTGAGGACGTCCTATAACAATTCAAGCTGAATATTGGAAAGCTCAACGGGGATCTACTTCAACCGTCCGGAATAAGGTACGAGGTTCGATCCTTTAGTGTTAGATGTTTTTATTTCTATTGCATATTGGGGAAGATTGATTTCTGGAGTCTAGCTGTCTGTTGTGGTACCCCAAGCCATAGGAATTTCTCTCCGTAACAGAATTGGCGACTCCGCTGGGGAAGTTCCTTGTTCTTCTTTGGGGTTGGGGGCACAATGGGCTTGATATTATTGAGTTGCTCTCTGTTTCTCTCTATTTCTGTGTTGCATGTTATAGTATGTTTGTCCATTGACACTCCCCTTTATTGGTTTGGCCTTGACCTTCTTTTTACCATTGCCTTCTCTGTATACGCGGGTTTTTGGCCAACAATCGCGTGTATACGCGGGTTTTTGGCCAAAAGGCGCGTACATACGCGGCTGTTCTTTATACAGTCGCGTACATCCTCCCTTTTGGTGAGTCTGATGTTGTGGGAAGTTGCTGGGTGGGTTGTGAGTGTGGTTGGGTCTTCCTTGGGTCTGAAGTTGTCTGTTGGATGCTTCTTTTGTGACCAGAGACCGTTCGTGCCTATCATAGGTATTATGTCTGAACTGGCATATAGGTTAGAATTTCACATCCGCTTGCACTTATGCATGACCTTATGACCATGTCACTATATCCTTAGGTACGAACCCACTCTATTATGTCACGGAACCTTCTTGCTGCTATAGAAGTGGCATGATATGAGTGGTAGAGCCTCACCTTACATGGGTACCCTAGTTAGCGCCTTACGTGTATTTTGGTGCCCATGCCGATGTTTCTCCCTTTAGGGTGTGGGAGTCCGTTGTATAGTATTGCCATGACATTTAGCAAGAGCCTCATACTCCTCTTGATCTTATGCTGGCCTTCTTCCCTCCGGAATCCCCTTGTATCAAGTTGTGGATGCATTATCATGAGCTTTGCCTGTCTTATTGAGCTCTATGCCGGCTCCCCTGACATTGTGTTTCAGACATATAGCCTGAGCTTGTCTCATGTCTAGCCATGCAGAGCCTTTATTTATATCCTTCGCAGCTTGATTCCCATTTTACCGGGAGGGGATTTTCCCCCGAGTGTCGATATCCTACACATGTATCCTTGCATTGAGCATAGGTATGTTCCACTGCTTGGAACTAGTTTGTTTGCCTTCATGACACTCGTCTCCTCCTAGTTTGTAACTATAAAGCTAGTTTATTCTTTTTTCAAGCTTTTTAAATAACTGAAAAAGACCAAAAAAAAAAATCAAAAAACCAAAAAGTCGGACAAGAAAAGATATTATCTTTGGCAGCTGTCGAGTCGTGTCGCCTTCGAACAGAGCACTGTATATCACATCCATTG
>LPNX010959198.1:36421-63592 GCA_001517045.1 Pseudotsuga menziesii
CTTTGCTAGTAAGCTTGATATCGGAGTGATGGAGGATTGAGGTGGTGGAGGCCCAAGTGGGGGATTCAGTTTCTCCGGTTCGCAGATGTGCCGTCAGAGGTTGTCACTTGTAATCTCTGATTCATATTAATAGAAATATCTTTTCCTGTCCAATAACGTGTATTTGAATGAATATTGTTTCCATTGGAATATGTCAAATGCTTATACATTATTGATTTATATATGCTAGAATAGATCTAACACCATGAAATATAGTATGCTTGTATTGTTTACTTGTTGTTGAGGACGTGCTATAACAATTCAAGCTGAAGATTGGAAAGCTCAACAGGGATCTACTTCAACCGTCCGGAATAAGGTACGAGGTTCGATCCTTTAGTGTTAGATGTTTTTATTTCTATTGCATATTGGGGAAGATTGATTTCTGGAGTCTAGCTGTCTGTTGTGGTACCCCAAGCCATAGGAATTTCTAGCCGACTATGGTAGCTGAGTATTTTTTTAACTCCCTTATAGCACTTCTATTTTGCAGTCTCATAATTCAATTGTACAAGCTATCACTTAACGTTTTTTACCTAAATTGTTGATGCAACCTATATGGTAACTTTTGAATACAATAGTAATTTTCTATTGTATTTATTTATAAAATAAACAATTATGTTCTCTTGTTTCTTACCACAACTTTTCATTCTTCTGTATACAACAATAATTACATTTAATGTTTTTTTTTTCATATATCCTTTCTCATACTACACTTTGTTCTTCTATATTGTTGCTTTCTTACAATCATCAAGCTAGGACTTGAAAAAAAAATACTTACTCCATAATATTATTTTAAGGTACACTCTTAGTTCCCAATACGCAATGAGTTAACATTTTCTTTATATCTTTTGCTTTATATCCATATACTTTGCAGTTAATACATATAGAAAATGTGTCGCTACCAGCAATCAAAGCTTCTAATTCTTTAACAATTTTACAGTTTTCTTGTAGGCATTATGCCGACTCATGACAATGAATAAGCCAATGCACGAAGAAGGGTTGTATATGCACAGAACAGAGATAAAAATAACAAGAAACAATGTCTTCTTTACAGAGCTGCTCGTCTACTTGTCGATATGTCTTCTTCAATTTCTCTTGCCCAACCTTCCGACAGACCTTCACTTCCATCCCCTATGCTAAATCCATCGAACACCCGCCTTGGTGATGCACATCAACGATTTCATAAAAAAATGGACCAACTGGATAATATGCATGTCTGCTCAATTTGCAAAGAATCTTACCCTGGTATTGTAACGAAAAAGTTCCCTGGTGCATACACTTGTTCTCGTTGTATTCTAGAACGAAAAGGCCGTCGCTTTTCATTGGAAAACAATATGGACCCAGAAATCCAACCAATTTTCCTTGCATTACTTACACAAGTTGAAGAAATGCTCATTATTCGTGCTTACCCAATCTTACAAGTCACACATGCTCATGGTGATCAATATAAATATTCTGGCCATACTATCTGCTTCCCCCAATACATTTCCAAGATTTCCACATACCTACCCCATTTAATATCAGAACTTGATATCCTTGTTGTTCACAAATGCAACTCTACAAACAATCCATATGAATTGTTTGTTAATCGAACACGTGTTCTTACTGCCCTTCAATACAAAATGGCAAACGACCCATACTACAAGATGGATGTACAAGTCAACCCAATTGCATTAGCTTCTTTTCCTCTTATTTCAAGAGACATTTCACCTTTGATTCTACATGTTAATAGCAATGATACATTATCTCATCAGCAAAGCTTGTCTTGTACAGTTCAACCACCAAATTCATTTGAACCCTATGAATTAGAAGCCTCCTCGTTTATTTCGACACAAACTAATACTAGAACTAAGGTGGAAGAAATTAGACAGTTGTTACACATACCAAATATCCCACTACAACCTTCCATTGATTGGCCCCCTATAGGCATCTCCCCTGTCAATGAGTACAACACAGAAGGCCTTCTTTCCATGGATTTTCCAACCTTGCTCCCCATAAGTGCAACAATGGTTAAACAACCACACATTCATGAAGTTGATATGCGTGAATATGCACTTCACCTCATTCACTATGATGACAAGAGATTTGGCCAACATCCTCGCTTTCAGTACTACATATACAATCTAATTATGCATCATCGGAGTAATGCTACTGCCTCTGTTTTTGTCAAAATTAATATTGAAGGTACACTACCTCCCACAATACTTGAGCCTGTTAACCAATTGCAAGACATGCCTAATGAGAAAATTGGTGACTGGGTCACAAGGTTTGGGTCTTCATTACGTGGAACACGCTTGTATTGGAACAAAAGTAGAGCTAAACTCACAAATATGATCAATTAACAAATTACACCAACGTTCTTATTCACCCTTCGTGCATCTCACACAAAATGGCCAGATTTGCATTCTCTAATGCCTACTAGACGTCCTACCGGTTTATCTCAAGACTATCAATGGAAGATTCACAACAGCATATCAAATCCACATATTACATCACAATACATGCACAATAGATTCAAAACATTCCTTCAAGAGGTGCTTAAAAAAGGTTTTGATATAACGGATTATTGGTGCAGGTATTCTACCATATCTTCCTTCTGATTCTTCTCTTCGTGTTTCTCACTTTATACAATTCATTTCTAATATATTTCTCTTACTCCCATGTAGGTATGAATGGCAGCATAGAGGATCCACACACATTCATGGTTTTATTTGGTTGGCAAATGCACCAAATATGGACACCTTAAAATGGGAAGATGTTCTTGCAGTTGAAGCTGCAAAAAAAAATTGACACATATGTTACAGCTTGGAATCCTCATCATTCCCACTTGTCCACGTCTGGGTTACACCATTCAACTACAATGTATCCATGCAATCTTGCATCACCATCCATATTTGCATCAAACTACTTAGTTGACTATGAAGAAATTGTAAATTTTGTTCAAAGGAACACCAGATGTTTAGAATCAACTTGCCTTCGCAAAAAAGGAACATCTGTTCAATGTCACTATGTTTTTCTGTATGACCTACAAGCTACTTCTTCATTATTCATTGATCCAAATGGACGTAAAACCTACAATCCTGCAAGAAATGATTCCCTTCTAAATATTCACAAACCTGCCATGCTTTCAATATGGAGGGATAATGTTGATTGCCAACCTGTTCTTTCTAGACATGATGTCCTCAAATATATTTCAAAGTATGCATCAAAAGTAGAGCCAAAATCAGAAAGATGACATGCAATTCTCTCTCGACTTGCACATCCAGCACCAATTGAAGGCCCCATTCTTCATCCAATCAAACAATTCCTTGCACAAACAGTTGCAGAATGAGACATTAGTGCACAAGAGATGTCTCTAATGCTCCAAAAACTCCCTCTTGTGCTTTGTAGCTGTCACTTATTTTCCCTAAATGTGAGCCAAAGTGTCTTCCGGCATGTTTGTAATTACACTAAAAACAACCCTCCCCCCCCCCCCACCCCTTCATATTTGCATACATGCAAAGACCCCTTGCTCTTGAACATCTAACCCTGCTTGAAGCTGCTCGTTCTTGGTCTTTCTTGCCTAATAGGAAAAAAAATCCATAGAAACAAAACTTGCGTCACAAGATTGTTAGAGTCTATCCACAGTTCACTTCCATTCCTCCCTTTAATTCATCATCTTTTGAACCATTTTGTTTGAGCGAACTTCTTCTATACAAACCTTTTTGTTCCATCCATCAAGATATTGGAACAACAACTTCTGAAATTATTTCTCATTGGCATCGTATTAAAGGAACATATGTTGTGTGGCATGTTGAACATGCACAAGAAGATCCCTCTACACCTCTATCTAATGATTCAAACTACGATGCTATTACCTTTTCCTTGCCTCATAGCATGGATGAATGGGAACTTCTCTCTCAAATGCAACCAGGCAACAACATCCAGATTGATGACCTTGAAATGCTTGGACATCGTGGTTTTGACAAAAATCACAATTGGACACATA
Source organism: Pseudotsuga menziesii (assembly GCA_001517045.1). Lineage (NCBI taxonomy): Eukaryota > Viridiplantae > Streptophyta > Pinopsida > Pinales > Pinaceae > Pseudotsuga > Pseudotsuga menziesii. Next base: position 40,446 of record LPNX010959198.1, read on the forward strand.
ACAATATAACCACTCATTTGCATGAGATAGAAACATCATTCATTGACCTCAATCGCTTGTCCACCCAACTACATGAAGACACCCCGTTGTTGTCCAATTCGCCTGATGCCTTGTCTCCCACACAACGCATAGCCTTTGCTCTTGTCATTTCCCATTTTAGAAACACTACACCTTCTCAACCACTCAAAATGGTGATTCAAGATACTGCAAGCACCGGGAAATCTTACCTCATATCTTGCTTGAAATCTACACTCCAAACTGCATCTGAACAAACTGCCTCCCTGCTTCTTCTCCTTACTCCAACTAGTGTTGCTACTTTTAACATACATGCATCTACAATACATTCTGCTCTTCGAATACCCATTGGTGAAATTCACACCCTTGAAGGCCAATCCCTTTCAAAACTTCAAGAAGAACTTCGCCATATTCACTATATTCTCAGAAATGAGCTTTATTGGCCCAAAAATGTTAACTCAAATTGATGCACGCTTACGTCAGGATTTCCCCTCGCATTGTACAATCCCATTTGGTGGTTGTTCCATAATCCTTCTTGGTGACTTCAGAAAATTGCCTCATGTAAAGGACATCCCCATGTATGCAGGTCATCCATTGGAACCGCTATCTGGCGTGCATTCGATACTTTTATCATGCTCAAAATGATTTTCCAACAATACGGAAATATCCCTTCTCAAACTGCCTTTCTCCAACTCTTGCTAAACCTTTAAAATGCAACACCAACTGTTGAAGACTGGGAACTCCTAATGACAAGAACAACCTCATGCCTTTCACATGTGGAAAATTGTTCATTTCAACAATCTATCCACTTGTATCCCACAAATAGCTCTGTTGCACTGCACAACAAACACATGCTGAAACAACTTAATATGTCAATTGCACATTGCTTTACAGAACAAAGGAAAAAACATGCCCATCAATCCATTGATGACGAACAGTTGCCTTTAAAGGTCCTTCTTGCTATTGGTCAACAAGTCATGTTAACTACTAATTTATAGGTTCAAGCAGGACTTGTTAACGGCTCACTTGGAAAAGTCATTGACATTGTCTACAACTCCGATGAACAACCTCCTACCTTGCCATACTTTGTTGTTGTCGAATTCCTCCATTACAAAGGACCCTTATGGGATGCTTCTAATCCCAATTATGTTCCAATATCTCCCTTAACAAGAGGATCCCGTAGGGAACTACCACTTCGTATGGCATGGGGTTTAACAATTCATAAAGCCCAAGGTATGACCCTACAAAATGTAAAAATAAATATTGGAAACATTGATAGACAAGGGCTTACATTCACTGCAATATCAAGAGTTACATCTCTTTCATACCTTCACATTTCTCCACCTTTCTCTTTTTCCAGATACTCTCAAATGCAATACAATCCATATGTCCAACGTAGGAAACAAGAGGAAAGCTTACTTGCTTCAAAGTCTTTAAAACCAAATTGTGGTTGAAGCTTCTCATTGTTTCTATATAGATGTACTATTTTTCTTTGGTCACTTGTTGATGTAAGAGATCTGCTTTTGTTTCAAGAAAGATCCAAGAAATTTTGAAATAATTGGGTTCTAGACTAAACTGTCTCAAGAAACTGAGACACTGACTGTGAAATTTTTTAGGTAGGATAGTTATGATATATAATTGATAACAAGGAAATAATTACTCAACGTATAAAAAATATAGATCAGCTCTTATTTCCTTAAATGAACTTTAAATAAAACTCAACAATAACAATTGCAATGCTTTATCTAAAGTATTATATGAATACAAAACTATCCTATGAAGTCATACTAATTGACAAACTAGTATTAGGAATCAATAACCATTCATCAGTTGCAGGTAAAGAGTATGTAAATTAAATAAATACATTTTTTCGATGTACATTTCATATGTCAAAACTGTAATGCAAAACCAGTACATAAATCAACACATTTAATACATCAGCAACCTATGATCAATATACCACAAATATAGAAGAATAACTCAAAATTGATGAAACCAATTTAATAAATAACCATAGAACATAACATAAGTAATAGTGTTATTTTATTCAATTGCAAAACATTACAATGTTTCCAAAACTACAGAGCTTTCCTGATATGTCTTTCATTGTCCTTCTCAAGTATTGGTCACTGCAAAACCGTTCTTTAGAGATTGCATGGTCAATTGCCTACTCGACCAGGTCGATATACAGCATGAATCCAAGTTTGGATGATTGTAAAAGATAAAGGGAAAAGGGATTTGATTTCTTAACATACAAATATGTAGGTTAAGATCAGTCTCCACAGCCAACCTCAAATAAATCTCAAACCAAATATTGTATAAGGTTTATCTAGAAGCTAAGAAATATTCAATACATCCAAGAGGTAATACTAATTAACAAATTAGTATCAGAGATCATTTACTAATCATCAACAACATAATAAATCACATAAATCAAACAAAAACATTCGTTTAACATATATGAAATAATTCAACATGTAGTCTCCAAAAAATTCCTCTCCCCTACTTGGGAAACATTTCCCTTTAAATTATATTACAAAGTATTACAACAAAAGAAAATTCCCAACATGTGGGATTAAAAGATCAAACAGATTAAGTTTGCCCAAGGGTGGAACTCCACCTGGCATCTAAGTCCATCAAAAAATCAATGTCCTGAGATTTAGCCTGTTCCAGATGTATTTCTACCCTCAAAATCTCAGATGTGATCTCCCTCTTCTTCACCGTTTTCCATTTACCAACATAAACCTCTATTCTAACCATCACAGAATTAGGTGTCTCGATCCACCTCGTGATCTCTTGCAAGTTACGCTGGGTGACACCCTAAATTTTCCCCTTGGTTGCAACAAAATATCGTTCAACTTCATCTAATTTAGCTTGGAGGAAGGTGCTTCTTCGATCGGTTCTAGCATAGGAAACCATAAGAAACCAAGTAAAACCTCTGAAGCTGTCCACCTACACTTGCATGCTTCTTGGCCGTCTTGGATGATGCTTCCTACTGCATCGCAGAGGCTTCCCCAAGTTTCAATTGTCACTTCAATTTTCTTAGCCGAACTTTATCCACGATTGGAATATCCTTTGTTTTGTCTCTGATATGTGTTTTCCAGCCAATCACATCTTCCAACACCTTAATTGCTGCAGTTTTTCGAGTATGATGATCCTGCAAGACATCCAACAGCTCTTCAAATGATTTTTATTGTTCCTGTATTTCACACAACCATGTATACAGGCTAATCATGGATTGATGATACTGTGCATTTACCCTACGATCCAGCTATTTAAATTCTTCAGCTGTTAATTTTGAAAAAGATGAGGCGGTTGAATATATCTGCAATTCTTTGAGTTGTTTCTCTAGGGTAGCATTGTGATTAGCATGTTGCTTGTTTAGTACCTCTGATTTCTCAAGCTGATGCTTGAGAATGTCGATTTTCTTCTCTGAATGTCTTTGTTTATCTTGATGCTCTTGTTTAAGGAGCTCAATATCCTTAAGGTGACGTGCCTTAGCTACTTCAAGATCCTTTCTTGCTTTCTATAGTTCTTGTTCCTTACTGGGGAGATCTTTAATTAGCTAGGACACTGAGTTATAGTTAGCCCCTACAAAGGCTCCCATAGTAGTTGTTGTATCTAATGCTCCTTGCTTTTCATCAGGGCTATTAGTTCTCTAAGCAATTTGATCAAAGGAAGGCACATGTTTGAGTGTTCCTTCTCTTGTCCTCTTCGAACCTTTCTTCAAAATGACCTTGTCCTTCTTGCTCCAAAAATATTTCCCTAAGGAAACAACTGCATCTTCTCCAAAATCTGCCATGTCTTCTGTAGCTGAAAGGGCTTCTTTTTGGGGTGAGGTTGATGACTGAGGTTCTGATTGTGAGACCGGGATTTCTTCATTAAGGGGAGAAATGTCCAAGGCAGAAGTAGGGAAGATAGATATGAGGGAAGTGGAAGAAGTGGGAATAGGGATTTTAGTTTGTGAAGAAGGGATAGTAGAGATGGAAGGGGTTTCCACTTGGGAAAAATGGATACGAGAAGATGTGGTGGGAGTCTGAGATGTATGGGGAATTGATGAAACACATGGGGAAGGCAAGGGAGTATCACTAGCCAATTCTACTGATACTAATGGGTCTCTAGAAGTGTCCTCAAGAATAGGCTTTAAATCCACATGGGAAAAAGAGGACTGAGGGAATAAAGCATGAAAAATATATCTTGAAAAGTATGAATCAGGGATAGAAGATGTCCTGGAGGTAAATATATTGACAGGGAAAGTGGGGTTTCCAGTCTCCTCCTCTATATCACTATCAATTTAATGGATCTCAATCTCATGTTGGGGTTGAGGCTCAACCTGTCGGATCACACGAACTTGAGGAGGCACTTGCTCTTGAAGGGAAAGTGGAGCTATTTGCAATAGTTGTTTATCCCTGAGTACCTGTTGAGTTATTTGCTCTGTTTGAGCCACTAATGCTTCAGAAACTTGTGGTTGCTGAGAAACAAGATAAGTTTTCTTCTTCTTTGGTGGACGTTCAGCCTCTTGGACATGTGTCTGAAGTAAATAACTAAGCTTGGCTAGACCTTGTTTGAATTCTTCCCCTCTTTGAAGAGCTTCCATCTCTTGGGAAGAGTGAGCACTCCCAGGGGTTTCTATGACAGTGTTTCCTTTGTCTTTGGACTGGGATGCTAAAGCAAAACATGTTGTTGCATGTTGTCCTGCTTCTCTTTCCATGTTTTCCCTTACAACCTTTTCCTCTTCTTCAAATTTCAATTTTCTAAAATGAAAGGTAGACTCCTTGATTTCTTTCTGATATTTGAAAACATGGGACTTTACCTATGGAACAGTGATATTTTCCATTGCTTCCTGAAAATAAACAAATCCCCTGTACATGGAATCATCTAGAAATTCTTCATGTGTATAATTGAACTTATCCTTTTCTTGAGCAAAAAGGCTAGCGAGGAAAGCCTTAGGATCATGCATCCTTTTGACAGCTTCTCCCAGCTTCATAGTTGTAGTATCCTTGCCCAACACAGTTTCATGGGTAGAATTATGTATAGCCAAAGAATCTATATACAGAGGAAACTTAGGCCAAGTCTTCCTCTTGTGCTTAGCCAATTTTGGATGGGCGCCATCAATGACCGTTTGAAAGGAAAATTCCTGTAAGACCATGTGGTATGGAACAATTTTGGGCAATAAATGGACAATGTTGCTTCCCCAAATTCTAAAATAAGAGAAATATTCCTCGACGTACCAATCTCCATGCAGACTAATTGAATCCCTGGCTCTTACTGAAAATGTTGTACCATCGGCCTTGAAGATCTTATTGTACATGGACACTAAGAAAAGGTCGCAAATGTCATATATGCTAGTAACAAAATTATCCTCCCACATGTCAGGGCAGTAAATATGGACCCGTGGACAATCCTTCTACCAATTCCAACCTAGGTCAGGAAATGACAAAGTCACACAAAAAACCTCCATGACATAGGCCGACATATAAAATTGGGGTTTTTTGCTTTCCGGGGCTTTCTGGTATTTATCAATTTTCTCTTGCAAATTAACAGATAATATTTGAACCCAATTGAAGGACTCACCTGTAAGAAGAATATGTTGGGCTGTTGGAACCCATTCTACTTTGAAAAATGTGCAATTTGCCTCACCATATAACCAGCAGAACATGGCTGCAAGTAGTGAAAATGGTTCCCTGAACTATGAAGTAGGGTAGATATCATATGGTTGTGGAATAAACAGAGTAGGGTTTTCCATCCATGAGTTCACCACATCTTTGTAATCGAAACGGGATATTTCTTCATTAAGGAAATTACGGTTCAGCAGTTATTTCGGGATTCCAAGCACGTAATCCTCGGAAAAAATATCAGGTTTGAACGAGGCCATAAAAACGCCAATTTGGTCATTGAAAACTCGCTCCTTAGGGTTAGCGTTGTCAAGTGCCCACTTCGCCGCGTCTGTGTAGGGCATAAATGGTGGTCTGACAGCAATTAGATGGATTTGTGAGCTCTGAATTTTGATGTAAGCCGGTTGGTCATGAGAAATTCCCAAGAAATCATCATTATCAAAAATAGAATAGATTCTTGACCAGTCCAAATATTAGTTTTCAGAAATGCACCCACTAGCGTCTTTGAAGACTCCGGCGTTTGGGTCCTTGGACCTTTCTTCTTGTAGAGCCATTTTTTATCTTATGTTTCTGCGACCCGGAGATGCCATTTATGCTCGAAATTTGGAAAACCTGGTCAAAACTTACTACAATGTAAAAATAACAGGATAAACGGTCGTAAGGAGTTAACTTACTGGTAGAAATATTTGAAAACCAGTGACAGATGTAAGCTCAAGCGAAAAGAAAGAGCAGTAAAAATCTCCAGAAACAGTAAAAACACGGGTAAAACAAATGGTAAAAAACTCAAAAAATCATACAGACTATATAGCCAAAACCTCAACGGAAAAACAAATCTACACCGTGGATCTAGCAAAAAACAAACGGTTGAGATGAAGGCGCGCAAATAAAAACTTCGGAAAATTTATTAGGAAACTTTGGATTTACTGTTTCTGTATTCCACACTGCGGAAAGCAAAAAGCGGATCAAAACAAAAATTGCCAAAAGAAAAATCAAAGTTCTGATTTCCGCATTCCGCAATGCGGAAAGCGGAAATCAGGAAATAAGATAAAAAAAATATGAGACAAATACTTTTCCGATTTCTGCATTCTACACTGTGGAAAGCGGAAATCAGAAATACAGAAAGTTTTATTATGAACTTGTAACTTCCGATTTCCGTGTTTCGCACTGCGGAAAGCGGAAGTCGGGAATGGATTTCCCCGATGACTTGAAAAAAATGGATCCCCGCTTTCCGTATTTTATTAAGTGAAATGCTCATGCTTCTGCAACTACTTCATTCGGTTACGGAAAGACTCAATATTTTTACCCTCTCAATACAAATGCTAGTATTAACATTTGATAATGTTGTTCTTTATTATTAAATATAATAGTATAGATTTGTAATTTATAAAAAGAATTAAATATTTTAAAGTATGAATTAATATATATATATAAAAATTTAAAATCTACATCTCAAAAAAATTAATATTTATTTCACATTAAATTATAAAACATTTTAATATTCTTAATATAAAAATAATACTTATCTCACATTGAATTGTAAAACACTCTAATATTCCTAATGCAAAAATAATACATAATATTACTTACATTAATAAACATTTCCAAATCTAAATAAAAAAGTATAACCATTATTTATATTATATTTTAATAAATAATAATAAATAATATATTTTAACTTTACTTAATTTATTAACCTAGTTAACCTTCGGTATCATTTTTTTAAACTATAAATATTGATTTTATAAAAAGGGTGTATCTTTAAGTCTAGTTGAAGGTAATCCCCTCCTCTTCTCCTATTTTTCCTTGTATAGATTCCTCTAATGATCCTTATTATTCTCAAATCGAGTGAACAGATAATAGATATTTAAAATTTTAATGATTCATTTAAGAAGCCAACTAAGTATTTAATTATATATATTATTTAAGATTTTGGTTTAGTTATATATGTTCTTAAAAAAAATTATTCATTTATTTATTTAAAAATATATAAATCATTATATAAGGATTCATTCTTCCGGATCACCCAAACTACATCTAATGGACCATATTTCATTCATTTTACAAAGATTATCAATTAATATTATAATATTTTGGCATATTTTACTTGTTAGGCTAAGACTTGAATGATAATAAAAAATTATTCATTAAAATATCAAAGACCATTATAAAGTTCCATACTCAAATCTCGACACACCGCAATTATGTTTATGAGTTAGTTGGTCAAGTTTAATATATCTTTCATTTTAATAATGTGAAGGTAACGTTCATTATAGTTTTGGGGTTGAGAGTGGGGGTTGGAGCCTTATGGCTGACTCGAGGGAAGTGCAGGTTTGATGCCCTGCGGGGCTAAGTGCATCAATGTTTATTTCAATGTAAGAATATGTAGTACCTATCAAACATTCACTTTTAAAAAAAATGTGCATCGGTTCAAAATTTATTTTTAGATATCACATATTAAAAAAAAGTTCATTGATTCTTAATATTTTTTAATCAATTGAAAAATGTAGATTTAAAAAAATAATGACTAGCATGGAAAGAAATGAGTGCATATAGATATTTGGGGATATCAAACTCCCTTAAAATATTAGCATATGTTTAATATGGAAGTGTGCTACCTTACTTCAAGAGGGTTTTGTATATAACAATTGATAATTAATATGTTTTTTTGTAAGCTAGTACTTACGAGGTTTCAAACCGGTGACCTTACGCAAAAAATGCTTTAACAATACACGCATTCATTGTCTATTCTATACCCTATGAGACCGATAGTCACTATGTTATAACTACCATGCAACGTATTTTGTGGGTATGAGTTTTATGGAACAAAAAAAAAATCATCAATCTAACAATATTTGCATAATGGAAAACATTTAAAAATAAAGTAAAAGAAAGTTATAAGTTGTTATGCAGTGGAGTACACTCCACATCTTATGTGAAAAATTATATTGTGAACTTATGATCAAATGAGTTAGAGGAGTCATGAATTTGTACTCAAATACATGAAATACCCTAATTCAGTAAGGAATGCATAATCATATTTTAGAGTTTTAGAGAAGTCTTGACTCTTTTATTCCTTTGGCAGCAGTATATCTACTTCGATAAAAGAAAGTATGCCCTGCAAAAAAACACAACTACGGGTCAAATGAACATAAGTAACTCACCAAAGACACTAATTTGTTATTTTTGTGTGAATTTATCTTACAAACAAAACCCTTATACCACTTAGTACTAATAAATATGTTTGATCTAAGGTTTGTACATTCTAAGAGGCTTTATGAACAAAAAATCCAAGATTTAAAGGTGATCAAGGGTGTAGATGTTTGGTTGTGTAAAAAAAACCCAAAAATACTGGCAAAAAAGATGACTTAGAAAATGTGAGGCCAAAAAAAGTTCACACTTTAGAATCTCTATACGATTTATAGAGATTTTATCGCAGCCAAAGAACATAAACATGAATTACAATACAAACTTAGAAAATTTAAAGATGCACTAAGGTCAATAAAATTTTAAATCAATTTGCAACTCACACTCTCAAATTTTGATTTATTTTTAGGATTTTCAGGTTCAATTTGCAACTCACACTCTCAAATTTTTGTTTATTTTTAGGATTTTCAGGTTTTTTTTCACCTTTTTGGAAACCCAATTCCTTCAAATTATTTTATGCAAATTATTAACTATATTCTAGTGATCCACAACTCCTTAGCATGGCATCTTTAATTTTATAATATATAATAAATCTATTCTAACCTAAAGTCAACAAAGCTACTCATATATCAATCAATCATATAAAATAAGAAAGAGATCATATGAAAAATAGGATTTCATATAGAATATGAAAGAGATAATATGAAAAATAGGATTTGAAATCACATCATGTTAATGTATCTTACAAATTAATCCACATAGGACAAGTTAAATGAGAATTTGAGTTTGCAACAAACCATTTTTTTTTTAAACAAAATATTATGAACAACCTTAAAGAAAATAAAAGGTTTTCCAAAGAGAGACAATGTCTACATAAAGAGGTTAACAATTTAAAATCTAAGGTTGTTATTTTAACAAGCAGTTTGAAAACAATAAAGAAAACCCCATTTGGAAGAAGAAATAGGATTTAAAAATTCACTAGCATTTCTTCTTAGATATCCACAGGGGGTGCTATAAAATGTCTCATGAAGCCAAACAAGATAAATGAAATTGGTGATAGTGAAAACTTATCTTATATATTGAAGTCCATGTTCAATAAAGATGAGATAATATGTATGATTGGACAACCTCGTTTTAGTTCTCTTAGAAAAAACCTTGTTGATCAAGTGATAAATCAAATAGCAAATTCCATGAATGTAGAGAAAGTCCAAAGTGTTTGTGATGATATTTGGATTAGTAGATGAGGTTATCAAACACTCTTTGAATGCTTACGAGAAGAACTAGTAAACGCAGGAATCAATAAAGTTGTCATTCCTTGTCCTTTGCATGTAGCAAATGCTCATGGAAGAAGGAATAGAAAAATTGTTGACCTCATGGGTGACATGTATCATATAGAAGCAACGAAAGAGATAAAACAGAAGGGTGGGAAAAAATAAGCAAAATGAGATTGTTATATTAAATCCAAAGAACAACATATGGTTAGATTTAGAGAAAACCTTACAAGCTATGGTGAAATTTATGATATTTATGTGGAGGAAGAAAAAGGAAAATCGATTTTTTTCATTAAATTGGATGAGATAGAACTTATCAATAATGAGAAATATCAAAGAATTTATGTCACGTTAATGAATAGGGCCATGGATCCTAATATTGAGGAAACTGATAAAAATATATTTTTCTATCCAATCTGAGAACCACATATGGTGGTTGGGATTGTTTCGCATTTCTAAGGAGTCTCATGAAACATTAAAATGGGTTTTTTTATCAAACTTCAATACCCACAACAATTGCATCACATAGAATGGGAAAAACTTAAAGAATGGTTCAAAAATAATATGTAGTATCTATCAAACATTCACCCTTAAAAAAATGTGCATCGATTCCAAATTTATTTTTAGATATCACACATTAAAAACAAGTTCATTGATTCTTAATATACTTTTAATCAATTGAAAAATGCAGATTTGAAAAAATAATGACTAGCAAAGAAAGAAATGAGTGCACATAGATATTTGGGGATATCAAATTCGCTTAAAATATTAGCATATGTTTAATATGGAAGAGTGCTACCTTACTTCTAGAGGGTTTTGTATATAACAATTGATAATTACTATGTTTTTTTGTAAGCTAGTACTTACGAGGTTTCAAACCAGTGACCTTACGCAAAAAGTGCCTTAACAGTACACCCATTCACTATCTATTCTATACCCTGTGGGACCGATAGTCACTATGTTATAACTACCATGCAACATATTTTGTAGGTGTGAATTTTATGGAACAAAAAAAAATCCTCAATCTAACAATATTTGCATAATGGAAAACAATTTAAAATAAAGTAAAAGAAAGTTATAAGTTGTTATGCAGTGGAGTACATTCCACATCTTATGTGAAAAATTATATTTTGAACTTATGATCAAATGAGTTAGAGGAGTCATGAATTTGTACTCAAAGAGATGAAATACCCTAATTCAGTAAGGAATGCATAATCGTATTTCAGAGTCCTAGAGAAGTCTTGAGTTTTATTCCTTTCACAATAGTATCTCTACTTCAATAAAAGAAAGTATGCCCTGCAAAAAAACACAACTACAGGTCAAATGAACATAAGTAACTCGCCAAAAACACTAATTTGTTATTTTTGTGTAAAGTTATCGTACAAACAAAACCCTTATACCACATAGTACTAATAAATATGTTTGATCTAGGGTGTGTACATTCTAAGAGGCTACATGAACGAAAAATCCAAGATTTAAAGGAGATCAAGAGTGATTGATGCTTGGTTGTGTAAAAAACAACCAAAAATACTCGCAAAAAATACGACCTAAAAAATGTGAGACCAAAAAAAAGTTCACACTTTAGAATCTCTATAGAATGTATAGATTCTATCGCAGCCAAAGAACATAAACATGAATTATAATACGAATTAAATCAATTTACAATTCACACTCTCAAATTTTGGTCTATAAAATCTGAATTTACAACTCACTCTCAAATTTTGGTTTATTTTTAAGGAATTTCAGGTTTATTTTTCATTTTTTGAAAACCCAATTCCTTCAAATCATTTTGTGCAAATTATTAACTATATTCTAGTGATCCACGACTCCTTAGCATAGCATCTTTAATTTTATAATATATAATAAATCTATTCTACCTAAAGTAAACAAAATTACTCATATATCAATCATTCATATAGAATATGAAAGAGATAATATGAAAAATTAATCCACATACGGCAAATTAAATGTCACTTGATATTAGATAACAAATTGAGTTGAGCATCACCATGTGGGCTTACCTTGGATGCCGATGTTAATAAACCAACGTAGATCCAAATCCTAGGCTCTATCAAGCTCCGAGAGGGATCAAATCTCTTATTACGTATCCATTGATTTGATTCAAACCAAAAGACACATATTTTTATTTAAGGTCCACATATAATATTTTTATTATTAATATTTAATAACATTTATGGCCGACATATAATAGTTTTTATTATTTTTTATTTTATTAGGAACGAACATTAAAACATTTCTCCATACGTGGTTTTAAAACCACATGCAAGGCCCTCCTACAACCATGGGTTGTTTAGGAGGCCTTGCACATGGTCTTAAAACCATTTTCAAGCCCTCCTAAACCATGTACAATAAAACCACGGGTTGTTTAGGAGGCCTTGCACATGGTTTTAAAACTATGTGCAAAGCCCTCCTAAACCATGTACAATAAAATCATGGTTTGTTTAAAAGGCCTTTTGCACATGGTTTTAAAACCATGTTCACATAGTTTTAAAACCATGTGCAAGGCCAACATTTTTTTGAGGATAATTCAATTTTTTATTTTTTATTATTTTGTTAGTTAGGAATATTACAACATCTCCCCCATATTGTGTTTTTTTCATGACCCGCATTTTTTTTACGAATAATTAAATTTTTACTTTTTTTTATTATGTTGTTAGGTAGGAAGATTACAACATCTCCCCCATATTAGGTTGTTTTTTTGGCCGACATTTATTTCGGCCTATAATTAAAAAAAAATATTTTTTATTAATAAAAATAACGTTACATAACGTTACAAGATCTCCCCCATACTGAGCTGTAGAGCGCCTCTATGCACAACAATGCCATATTGGCTTAATTTGAATGCCAATGTTAATAAACAATGTAGTGTTGACGTAAGACCAGCGTAGATCCAAATCCTAGGCTCTATCAAGCGCCGAGAGGGATCAAATCTCTTCGCAGGTATACATTGATTTGATTCAAATCAAAAGATACATCTTTTTATTGAAGATCTACATATAATATTTTTATTATTAATATTTAATATTATTTATCGCCCACATATAATATTTTTTATTATTTTTTATTTTGTTATGAACTAACATTACAACATTTCCCCATACATGGTTTTAAAACCATATGCAAGGCCCTCCTACAACCATGGGTTGTTTAGGAGGCCTTGCACATGGTATCAAAACCATTTGCAAGGCCCTCCTAAACCATGTACAATAAAACTATGGGTTGTTTAGGAGGCCTTGCACATGGTTTTAAAACCATGTGCAAGGCCCTCCTAAACCATGTACAATAAAACTATGGGTTGTTTAGGAGGCCTTGCACATGGTTTTAAAACCATGTGCAAGGCCCTCCTAAACCATGTACAATAAAACGATGGGTTGTTTAGAAGGCCTTGCACATGGTTTTAAAACCATGGTTTAAAACCGTGTGCATGGTTTTAAAACAATAGAAGCATGTGCATAAAAACCATGCACATGGTTTATGGTTTTAAAACCTTGTGCAAGGCCAACATTTTTTATTATTTTGTTAAGTAAAAAACATTACAACATCTCCCCCATATTATGTTTTTTCTCTCACCCATATTTTTTACGGATAATTAATTTTTTGCTTTTTTATTGTTTTGTAGGTAGGAAGATTACAACATCTCCCTCATATTAGGTTTTTTTCTGGCCGACATTTATTTTGGCCTATAATTAAAAAAAAAATTATTAATAAAAATAACGTTACGTAACGTTACAAGATCTCCCCCATACTGAGTTGTAGAGCGCCTCTCGGCGCAATGGTTATTATTGTACAATAAAATAAACCATAATAGTAGTTGAAGTGTTTAACATTTTAAGAGTATTTTCATGTTGATGTGAAAATGATCTCTCGAAAATTTGACAAATGAGGATGACTCTTATTAACTAAGTTGAAATGTGGCTAATATCTAAACCATAATTTTTAAATGATTAAATCCACAAAAGTCTCAATAAATTTAGTTCACAACTATTCATCTTATTGTGCAGGCCCTTCTCTCTAAAGACCTTAGGCTTGCAATTTTATGAGCCTATATCCTAAGTTCTATGTCCTTAACATATTAATTTGCTAGATATTTTAAAGCTCAATTAAATTTCATGTAGTCATCATTTAGTAGCATCATCTTTCCATTTCATAAGACAAAAGTACGCATATGGAGGAGGTTATATGAGTTGCACACCCACACATCATTCACAATACTATTGAATAATTTTTTAGGTTAAAATAATGGAAAATTTTAGGGGAATCTCATCTCATGGGAGAAATTAAAGGGTTCAAAATTTTCAATGGGAATTTTTTTTCTAATGGAAGGGTTTTTCTATTATTAGCCCACTATTTTTTTAATTTTTTATATAAAAATATCCAATATTCAATATTCCAGTCCTCTCAATCGCGTCATCTAATTGAGCCTCTTATTCTAGTGAAGTGGCGAGAACTTTTTCATGAAGGGAATATGGTGCTACAAAAGGATTCCAAAGATTGGTCCCCCCCCTTCAAGATGTGGAATCTCATTGTCAAATTCATGTTATGTCTTTACATGGTAAATTTATCTAGATGATCAAGTTGCCTCTCGAGAGGCTTCTCATTTTTATTCGTTTAAAAAAATCTCATCTCTAGAAAGAGTAAATTTTTTATTCACCTCATCATAAAGAAGATATGCCTTAGTGGTATTTGAGTACTGCAAGATGTATTTTCAACTCCTTGCACAAAGTTTGTTTCTTTGTTTCTTAGAAATTAAGGCATAACAAGTGAAATCAAAGGCTTTGAGATGTTTCACCGAAGGAATGCATCCATACCACATTTCATATGGATTCTTGTTAGCAATAGAATGAGATGGACTTTTGTTTCTCAAATAGACTACACACAGAACTGCATCACCCCAAAACATCAATTTCACATTCTTGAAAAATAATATGGAGTGTACCATATTCAAGTGTGTCTTATTCATTCTTTTTATTACACCATTTCGTTGAAGATTATATGGAATAGTGGTTTGATGCATAATCCCATGTTGACGAAGATAGCTTTCAAATTCATTAGAAGTATGTTTAATCTGCAACACAGGAGGTGAGGCTCGGATATGAGCCTCGCCTCTCAAGATAAGAACTCAAATAGCACTTAGAATAAAACAATATATGCTTAAACCCAGAATTAGGAACAATTAAGAGTGATTTTCATTAGGAGGCTAGGTTCATTTTTATAGGAATTACAAAGGGTGCACATGGATGAGGTCAAAAGAGCATATTAATGATTATCTATTATTTTAATAATATATCTCATTAACTAAATAATTGATTAGTGGAAACAGAACCCAATACATTAGTAGGGAGTATGGGCCTCCCATACTTCCCAATTCCTCGTGGCTTAAACTGGAAAGCATCCCATTTTCCTCCAGGTTTAAGTGTGAGAACACTAAAACTGGGTGTGAGAAGAATATTGAACTAAATCAATGTTTATAGAGATGATTGAATAATGATTTGAGAAGGAGGCATTGGAGTTGGTTGCAAGGTGAGGACATGGAGGAGTGAGTTGTTGATTAGAGCAGGTGGGGTGTGAAGCCAGGCCGGACCCTTCTCTGAGAGAGGAGGCATAGTTGAAGCAAGTTAGGAGCCCCATGTACCTACATAGCTAATGTAGTATGGGTGGTGAGACCCATGCAATGAGAACTACATAAAGTGTTCCCATGATTAGTTGTTGATAGAGGTGTAGATGAATCAAGTGAGGATCCCCATGAAGCTACTCAACTAATGTAGTATGGGTGGGTATCCCTACACAACAATAACTACACAAAGTATTCCTCTAAATAGTTGTTGAGAGAGGCATCATGCATGGTTGAGGTATGTGGGGCATAGAGCCAAGCTGAATGATGCTCATCTGATTTAGTTTGGGTGGGGAGCCCCATGCATCTAGAACTACATGAAGTGTGCATATGTAGATAATGTAAAATATGCTCATCTTCCATACCTTACCAATGAACCCTTTGATGACTGGATCTATGCAAACAATGATGGGTGAGATGTTGGAGGAGTTGTGTTAACATGAGTAATGGGGAGATCCCATGACTTGATCATATGCTAGAATAGGTTTCCTAGTGTGTGATGGACAGATGAAACAAAATGCTCTGCCAAAAGACCTGTGTGTTCTACTCGAAGAACTAAAGAGTGAAACCAAAAATAAACGGACTACTTTGTGTTGAAAATGAAGAGATTTGTGTTTCTTAGTGAGTTGGAGGAGGAACTGAGGGACTAATCAACTGAGAGAGACCCGTGAATGAGCTATTATAGAAATAAAAAATGATCCATTAATTGTCTGAAAAACAAAAAAGGTGATGCTGACCAATCCATTGAACCCATGAGTGCAATAATTCTGGAGAGCTCGATGGTTGAATCGGTCAATAAACATCAGTAAAGATGGATAAGAAATTCTGCATATAGCTATGTGGTCTACTACAGGAGAATGGAAGAGTTGGAGGGTGAACGAACTAAAAATGGTTGCATGAGATTGAGGCTCGGTGATAAGAGTGAGACAACGGATCTAAGAGAAAATAATGCACTGGGTTAAAAATAATGATGAGAGCGGATAATGGAGTAGTGTGAGGGCATACCATAAAGATATAGCATGGATAAAAAACAAGTATAATGAAAGGGCGTTGTGAGAAGAGCCATCAGTTGGAGGCTAAGACAACAATTTGGGAATAGGGGTAGCATGATTTGTAGGGTAACAAAATGAGATGGGTCGTAGAGAATGAAGTTGGGTGTAGAGATACAAAAACGAGGCAAGAGATGATTTGGAAATCACATTAGAGAGAGAGGAGACATTGGGTGTGAGGGCGGAAGAATATAAGAAATGTGAAGATGGAAAGACAGGTAGGGTGAAATTTGTGGGGCCTTACAAGCAATGCGTTGAGCAAGAAAGGGTTTGAGGGGTGTAGGAGAAGAATGGGATCTAGTTCGGGATATCAATGGAAAAAGAGAGGGAGTTTTAATGACAATGGATAGAAGTGAGCATATCTAGGGAAAGGGAGCATATAGAAGTGAGCGGATCTAGCTAAAAAGTGTTGCAGTTGGAGTGTTTTCTAGAGTCACAATAGAATATCTAGAAGGGAAATACCTACAACAAATCAAGATAGAACATGCAAAAGGAGACTAGGGTAAGGGTTGTTATTTTTTTGTGGTGAATAGGAGTGTTTTGAGTGTTTTGAAAAGGCTAGGAAGACAAGAGAGAGGGGTCTAGGGCACATAAACCTAAAATAAAATGGAAAAAGAACATTGGAATGAGAAACAACAAAGCATGGAAGAGTGATGTCCAGGATCATAGAGTTGTGGGATCAATAAAAAATACTTTTTTAAAAGCACAATAGGGGGAGCATGAATAAATTTGTTTGGCATTGGAGAAAATGGAGTTGGAGTTAGTTTCCCAAGGTATAATATTGGTGTCTTAGAGAACAAGGTAGTGATAGAGTAAATGAGATAGGACAGGGAAATATTAGAAAAATAAAATATCCATATCAGGTTCCAAGAGCTGGCTAGGACCATGCTTTGATACCATTTGGTCTACAACACGGGAGGTGAGGCTCAGAGATGAGACTCATCTCTCAATCTAAGAACTCAAATAACACTTAGAATAAAACAATATATGCTTAAACCTAGAATTAGGCACAACTAAGAGTGATTTGCATTAGGAGGGTAGGTTCATTTTTATAGGAATTACAAAAGGTCCACATGAACGAGGTCAAAAAAAAATATTAATGATGTCTATTATTTAATAATATATCTCATTAACTAACTAATTAACTAGTGGGAACATAACCCAATACATTAACGGGGAGTATTGTCCTCCCATACTGCCTAATGTTATTTTTCATTATCACTACAAAAAGTGCCAATATGAGATTGTGTTCCATTTTCAATCCATACATGAAAATTTGTAAATGTTTGAAATGCCTTAGATATATGCTTGAATAAACAAACCTAACACATCATGATGTAATCAGCAAGAAAGGTCAAGAGATAACTATTACCCTTTGCAAAAGCAACAAGCTTGGGGCCACACAATTCAAAGTGTATCAACTCTAATTTTATACATGCTTTGGAATTTGAATCATGGAAAGGTTGCTTACTATATTTTCCAAGGATTAAAAACTCACATTGCTTCGACTTATTTGGAACTGTGGGAAAATTAGAAGCATCATTATTTTTCGACATTCTAAAACAATTGTAATTGATATGTCCATATCTAGCATGCCACAAGAGATTAGATGACAAAGTACCTTATTCATGCTAAGGGTGGTATGCAAAATTATGAGCTCTTGCAGATGTCCCTTTCAACTTCAACAATTTGCCATCTTACCATCCAATCATGATGACATGGTTGTCATAGGTTCTCATTATCTCAACTCTATCATCAAATATGTGGATGGAATGGCCTTGTTGTCGAATGTGCACAAGAGACAACAAGTTTTTCTGAAACTCTAGAAGATAGAGAACATTTTGCAACATAAAATTAGGAAATCTAGGCAATTTAAGCTTGATGGTGTCAATTCCTTTAGGTTTGAGGTTGGACTTATCTACAATGTATACTATACCATCTACATTGTTATTCAAATTTTCAAAAAAGTCTCTTCTAAATTTCATGTGACAATTGGCACCAATATCAAGCATCCAAGTATTTCTCCAAGACGCAAATGAAGTATTCAATAGAACTTTGTTTTTACCAACATTACAATGTGCAACAATGAAATGAGCAAAATCGTGAGCTTTACCTCTTTCTTCTTTCTTCTCTTTCTTTTATGTGATCTTCTACCAAGGAATTATACATGTCTTTGTCCTTTCACACCACAATGGACACATTAAAGATCAAATCTCTCAACGTGATTATTTCTACCCCCCTACCACTCAAATTCCTTCTTCCACATTATGTTTTGTTGCCATCTCCTATATAAGAATCATGTGATTGATTCTTTCCTCTCTAATAAAGTCACACAAACTCTCCAATGGGATGAATTGTCTTCTTTCCGAAGAATTTTTCTCATTTTTCAATTTTCTCAACCAGAGTGTCAAATTTAAGGTCCTTCAATTGGCCACTAGCATAAAGTGACTCAAGATAGCTAGAATATGTTATAGATGACCTTGAAAAATGAAGCGATAAGAAGATATACCTTCATATTAGTGGCATCAACTCCATACATGATGGCTTTAATCTCATATGCTATAGCCATTGAATCATTATCCTTCAACTTTGGGTTGAAGAACTTCAACAACAACTGAATTAGCTCCAGTTTTGAGTGTGATTCATACAAATATTTTAACTTATTTTATACATCAACTCACCTCTTCACTTATTGTATCAATGATCAATGCATATGCCTTCTTATCTTTGTTCTTCCATATTGCCAACTATGTGTTTGTTGTAGGTTTTTCAAGTGCGGGATCACTCTCTCCTTCGTAAATTCCCGCAGATCATTGAAGATGAGGGTATGGTTTCTCTTCCTTGGCCATTATGAATAGTTTTCCTTACCACTGAGCACTACTCCAACAATTTAAACTAGAGAATGCATTTTAGCAAGGCTGACAATACAAGCTTTTCAAAGCAATATCTATAATACAATTTGCAATACAAGATATAATTTATTCCAATACAATCTTCAAACTTTGCACTACAATCCAATGCAATCTTTATTATATAAGCAATACAATATCTATACAATAGCAATCTTTGCAATATAGTATTTTGCAACAATACAAGATATCTTCATTTTGCTTTAAAAGGATATAAATGAAACCTTCATATGCAATACAAAAATTTCAATAATGCAAAGCTTCTCCAAGAAAATGTTCTAAATCTCCAAATAGCAAGCATCCTACCTAACATTGTCATTAATACAACACAACCAAAAGTTCAATATAACCAGAATCACACAAGTAGAGTTGAATTCACACAATGAGAGGGAACGTCCTCACCACCACTCTCCTCTATGTCGTGGTTTGCTAATATTAGCTCGGCAGTAGTATTAGTTGGTTTTGGTCCTCACAAGCATATTCCTTTATCTTCCCTACCAATTTTCAAATGGTGCACTTGGCCTTCACGTTGCTCACCTTCATTTCTCTTCTCACGCTGCACTTCACCTCCAAGGAAAGGTGCAATATGCTCTTTTTGCTCTTCAACTTCTACCTCAAGTAGAGTTGTTGTGACATCAAATCACATAATACCTGACACAACATCAACAATGATCCAAATGGATATAGATGGACACCCACCAATTCCACTGGCTCAAAACAGTTTTCCAAGCTGACAATTTTTCTAGTAAATTTTTTATAATTTTTGGGTCCTGAACTTTTGGGGTTGTTTTGAAGCCCTAAGTGATAATTTTTGTGTTCGTAGTGACCTAAAAAATAGCCATATAGTCCTCTATTGTACTTCTAAAATATATATTTCCAATGGTCTATCGAGCGCCCCAAACAGAGATCATATGCAAAAGTTAGGACCCTAGGAAGTTGGTAGTTCAACTAACCACTTTGCAGCCGCAAACTTTATGGCGGTTCATCTCCTAGGGTTAGGTTTTTGAATGTTTAGGGTTTTTTCTCTCAATTTTATGATAAATAGTCCCTTTAGGCCTCTCTTTGTGTTCAACTTGTCACTAATGAGCATAATCGACACATCTCTTCTCAAAGATATAGCTACCACCATTTTAGTTTCTTTTATTTTACATTTTATTTTGTTTCATTCATTTAATAGAATATGAGTTTATTGTATCACTGTGTTTCTTGTAATATATTTATGCATGTGAATATATATATATATATATATATTCTGTCATATCGTTCTCACATAAATCTGGATCAATGGTATAAAATCAAACTGCTCTTGTGGTTTATCAGCGCATGTCCTCGACTAGATCTAAATATCAAGAGTTGGGTCTCGAACTAGTTGACCTTGGAGAAAGTAACTCTTGTCGACTCAAGTAGCAGAAGAAAAGAGATATGACGAAGCAAGAGATCTTATTAAGTTGTTTTTTGAGGAATCCCTTGCGTGATAGAGGAACGAGATGATGGATAATTTCGCCCAAATCCTTCAACGAGAAGTCGTTTAAGAGGTGTGACTCACTTCAAGGTACAGGTTAACTTTGAAATCCCCTTCTTTAAAGGAAATATAGATGCAAATGCTTTGGAAAAATGGTTAAGTATGTTACAGGGTTAATTCTCTGTTCAAAAAAAATTTGACATTGAAAAGATCACCTTCATGCTCCTTTGAATCCCTTCCTCATATCAAAGACTGGTGGGAAGAGTACTGCAAGAGGCATACAAAGAACAAGACTGAAATATTCAAGATAGAACCCACTTTGGTGGCTTTTGTCGATGTCTTCAAGGAGGAATTATACCATGTTGGAAACTATGATGATCAGTACACTAGGTGGATAACTTTGCGCCAAGAAAGAGACCAAGAAATGTCGGATTTTAACAACATATTCCATACCCTGCACTCAAAAATAGGTATTAGAGACTCTGAACAACACTTGTTCCTAAAGTACCATAGTGGCATGCATAGGTACATTCAGACATAGATGGATTTCCTATACATGTATTCATTGGGAACTCCTTATTGGTACGCAGTCACTGATCGAGCAAAATTTTAAGCAGAAGAATAAACGGGAGTTTGGGTTTGCAAATCAACAACATCAAAAGCCTAGAAAAGGTGGCCCTAACTCACAAAGCAAAGGACAGAGCAAGGACGGAAAATCTTGACAACCATTCCAAGTCGCAGGAAAAGAAGGCCAAACTAGAAATTGAATGACACCGACAAGTGGTGCAAGTTCCACAAAATCCCTTGGAACAACTCTTATGAATTCCACTCAAGACAATCATTGTTGGCTAAGATGAAATTCCCAGAGCTGAACTTTGTTTCAGACTCTGATTCAGAACAAGAAATGAAAAAGTGCGTCATTAATGTGGAACCTAGTGCCACCACCACAACTGCAAATATCCAACCAAAAGTGTCATAGGATCAAGAGCAAGGGGAGCACCTCTTCCATTCACAATTGTGGGTGCAAGGGAATCCGCTACATTTTATTGTTAACAGCGGTATCCAAAAGAACCTCTTATCGATTGAGGTCGTCAAAAGATTGAAACTACTGATAGTTACACACCCCCAACTATACACCATCGATTAGTTGAGCTAGGGAAGAGACATCCACATCATTCAAAAATGCAACATATCCTACGACATCAAGCCCTTCAAAGATGAGGTAATGTGTGATGTCGCCACGCTTGAATCTTGTGATGTTCTTTTATGACAACCATGTATCTGAAAACAGCATGTTGTGCATGAGTCTAGACGTCCTAGTGTCATTATTACTTTGGGAAAACAACTCTACAAGATACCGAAGACAATTCTCGCTACTGCAGTGTCTCTCATCATAGTAAGCAGTGCAGGAAGATAATCTCCTAGACAAGGAAGTTCCTCCTATTTATGATTCATTCTAAAGAGAAACAAAATATCACAACAACAACCATCACCTCTATCCTGTGGGGGGCAGAGCAAGTGGTAAATTTTAAATGGTTGTAAATGGAGGTCTTGTGAAATCCCCCCAAATTGACCCGTGCGCCATAGTTCGGGCTCTGTGGATACACCTAGGGGTATAGTGGCAGTGGGGTTGGATCCATGGACCCTGTGTCACGTGAATACCATCCCCATCCCCATTTGTCTATTCCCCTAGTCAAAAAAAAACTACCACCTCTACACAGGGTCTCTCCACACATCAGAAGCAAGTCGACAAGATAGTGGAAGCATACAAAGATATCTCCACCACACCTACCGGGATGCCATAACATTGTCAGGTCAAGCATTCAATTGATTTGGTCCACATGGATCCTTTACTGAATGTGCCGATATACAGGAATTCCCTCATGGAGAATGAATAAATCAAGCGCCAGATTCAAAAATTAATCCAAAAGGAGCACATTCGACCCAGCTCCTTGTTAAATTTGAGCATATAGATCTGTAGACAAACACACAACTCACAAAGAAGATCTCACAATTTACTCAGCCATTGAAGAATGAAACAGTGCAAAAG
>LPNX010959198.1:63813-75009 GCA_001517045.1 Pseudotsuga menziesii
TCACCTTGTGAGAATCCAATTGTGTTGGTACATAAGAAACATGGGACTCAACGACTCTATATTGACTACCGAGCTCTAAACAAGATCACAGTCCACAAGTGATATCCCATTCCCTGGATCGAAAACCTTATCAACCAGCTTAAGGGTGATAAATATTTCAGCAAAATTGATCTTAAGTTTGGCTATCATCATGTGCCAATTGAGTAGATCGATGTCAGGAAGACTGTCTTCAAATCTCGGGAAATCCTTTTTAAGTGGTTGGTTATTCCTTTCAGCTTGACTAATGCTCCAGCAAATTTCATGAGGATGATAGACGGTATTCATCAGTCATTCACCAATTCTTTTGTGGTCATATATTTAGATGATATCTTCATCTATAACATAACATGGGCAGAACTTTGCATCATATCCACTGGATCCTCAGTACCCTGCGACAACACAAGTTATATGCTAATCTAGATAAGTGCTCATTCGGCATGGAGAGGGTCTAATATATGGGATACATCATGGACGAACATGGTGTGCATGTTGATCCAGCCAAAATCCAAGCCAATTGTCACTAGTTGATCCCAAAAACTCTCACAAACCTTCGCAGCTTCCAAGGCCTTACCAACTTCTATCGCAAATTTGTGTTGGGCTTCTCTAATATTGTGTGGTCCCTTAGCCAAGTGACCAAAGGGGGATCTAAGACCAATTTTTTCTGGTGCAAGCCACAAAAATAAGCATTTGCGAAGCTAAAGCAGCGCTTATGTTCGGCACTTGTCCTTACCTTACCAGATCTGCAGTAGCCCTTTGAGATTGAGACAAACACTTTGGACTATGTTGTTGGTGCAATCCTCACTCAGCATGGCCATCTAGTGGCATATCACAATGAGATGCTTTCAGATACAATCCACAAGTACCTCACCTATGACAAGGAGATGTATCCCATTGTCTAAGCATGCCTCCAATGGAAGCATTACATCCTAGGAAAAGAGAGGCCACACTAATCAAAATCCCTTACAGTTCATGCAGACCCAAGGAAAGTTACATAATGGTCGCCCAAAAGTGGTCCACTTACTTGCAGAAATTCCACCTGAGTATTAAATATAAGAAGGGAAGCACGAATCAATTCGTTGATTGCCTTAGTCCACCTCCAGTAGCAGCACTGAGCATGGTGCTCAACTCTTATGGCCAAGATACCTCTAGGTGGCCTCAACTATATGATAGTGATCCTGAATTCGCTTCCATCTATCAATCCTTATGTGAAGGAACACCAATGGCAAGCTTTCATCTCCGGAAAGGATTTATTTTCCACCTAGGCCATCTCTGTGTTCCTTCAAGCGAATGTGTGAAGCTGATTTTGGAAGCGCATTACAGTCGGCTATCAAGGCACTTTGGCACCAAAAAGATAGTGACGGTATTGCAAACGTAATTTTATTGTCCCAAGCTCCGACAAGATGTCGGTCAATACATCATATCATGCACTACATGCTCCATCGTGAAACCTATCATCAAGAAGCAAGGATTATACACCCCTCTCCCTACTCCCACTGAGCCATGGGAATCCATCCCCATGGATTACATGTCAAGACTGCCTTTTTTTTTAACAAAAACTTGAAAGTAAAATATATTAAAAGGGTTATGTACAGCCATTCAGCACATAGCTAGAGAAACTGATAGATGAAAACTGAAAAAGAGTATATACAACTATTTCGGGCCAAAAAGAGAGCCTTCTAATGCCATTATGGTAATTCCTACTATGTATTATAGCAGAAGTAGTATAGATTCAAACGAACTACTGATTTAAGACTGCACAAAAAAACATTTACTAGAAGGGAAAATTCATTTGGGTTTTCCTGGGAACCCCACAGGCTGGGTGACAGAAAGTTCATCAATTTGTTGAGAAGCTTCTCCATGATTGTCTTGACATTGGCTACACTGATTCCGCTGCACTAGTTTTTGGAGGTCTTCCTGAATGCGGTCCACTGTGCCCATCAAATCTCTGAGATCCATGTCGTGGTCTTTGATACAAGAATCGTGGCAGCTAGTTTAATAAGAGACGTGGCGCACATCTGCAACCAATTGCTTGACGTTGGACGTCATCTCCCAATTGTCCGTAATTCCCACTACTACGAGCCTATGTATGTTTTTCTTCATGTCATCGAGTCCCTCCTTTACACTGCACTGCCTCAATCCCGAGCCTCTATAATCCATGCTAACGAACTGGGAAGAAATGCTACCAAAGGGATCACTTGGAATCACCTCAACAAGGGAGGCTCGAAACCAGTCAACAAAATATTCAATATTCAACCGGGAGAAGGCCACTTTCGCTAAAACCACAGAGGGATATGTCACCGAGACTTCGGCCTCTAAAGAAATTGTAGTCTCGTTGAAAGGGTAAAGAAGGAGCTAAGGAGCTCTTTTATCTTGCCAAGATGCTCCAAAAGTAGACGTTGTGGCAGAAGGGAGGCCGTAAGATGATACAAGCCAGCGGAATGCTGTGAAAACACTAGAGCGACACAGGATACAGGCTTGCAGAACCAGAAGGGAGGAGCTCTACACACCGAGTGCAAAGGAGGAAGGAGAACGCCGAATGCAAAGGAGGAAGGAGGAGGGTGTTCAAAACCCAACGAGAGCCCAGGCTCATGTGGAGGGGATGGCTGTTTAGGGGGAGAGCGATGGGCAATGAAGGTTGGAGAGGATGGGAGTAAGGAGGGAGGGAGCGGGAGGCCACGCATATAGGAGATGGCTACATGGGCTACCAAGGAGGGGCACGAGGGCCAAAGTGATGGGACAGGAAAGCACCAGCAAGATGATGTCAAATGTATCCAAGGGAAGGAGACTTAGGGCTATATTAGGGGATGAATTTATAAGCAACATCAAGACTATTGGATGAAATGGAGCCTTGGTGGAGGGAGGCACCTTTGTTGGCTAAGTTGTCAGCAATAGCGTTGTTCAATCTTTAGATATGGTAGAAGGAGGTACTGGGGCGGGGGAGGTAATTGACAAATCTTGTCGTAGTACTTCCTACAGTTTATGTAGCCAGCGAGATAACCTGATCGCATCTTCAGGATGACATGGCGAGAGTCCCCGAAGACAAGAAGGCTTGAGATGGTTCCTCGATCTACAATTTATGTGTCTTGAAGAAGCACCAGCCATTCTAACTCATTGTTGTTATTATGTCCCAAGCCCCAAGAAAAATTCTCTGTTGTTTGGTACTATGTCCCAAGCCCCTCACTCACCTCCCTCCCCAGGGTTGCCTCTTGAGGCACCATCAAAGAAAAGTGAGTAGGAGTTTTGCTCTTGTATCCAACAAATGAAATCATTAGTATTTTTCCTGATTTCTCAAGGCTGAGAGGCCTGGACAATTTTGGACTGAGGGGACCTCTGATAAAGGAAAGTGTTGCACCACTTGGATTCTTGGACTGATAAATCCTCCGAGTTTGGGTAGCCTATACCTTTTGAATCCATTTTTTCTGCTGTCATCCCAATTATTTTGGAGACAATTCAATTCGGGGTCATTTTTTCTCCTTCAAAAATAGTTCCATTCCTAGCCAACCAAAGCTTCCAGCAGATATTTTTAGGGATGGAATTCCAGACTCTTTGCAATATAGGTTTCTTCTTGAGGGTTCCAGGGAAGAAAGAGTTCCAAGCAATGAGGAGTTGCCTTGGTTGATTTGGAGGCTTGAAACGAGGGCAGATGGGGTGCATGATATTTTTCCAAACTTGGGAGGAGACGTTGCAATGGAGGAAAAGGTGTGAAGCAATCTCCAAATGGGAGTTACACAATGCACATTGAGAAGGACCTTCGATTCCCCTTTTGCTGAGATTGTCTGCAATGAGGCGTTAATTGGATCGGTCTCCAGGAGCTTTCAACCTTCCTTGACTGTGTAAACGCCCTTACGACCCTATCCAATGGTATCCTTGGTGCGTTTATTGATGGGATCTTTGTCATGCAGAAGCGAGAGAAAAAGATCGAGAGCATGGAGAAGGTGCTCAAGCGAATGAAGTTTTTTCCAACCATTCCAAGTTCCTAACTAATCCCAGGTGGAGATATTGTAGAGCATGAGGATACCGTTATCGCTGGCCCATTTGGAAAAGTCCTTGAGAGAGTGGATTGAGGATAGGGGGGTGCCCGAGTATTCTATCAGTCTAGATTCTGATCCTTTTACCATTGCCAGGGATCCAATAGAATTCATTTTGAATTAGATTGAGAAATGTTTTGCAGAGCTTCTAGATCAATGTGCCTTGTTCTTCCCATTTGTGATTCAAAATATCGGATCGGGGCTTCCTGATGTATTGCTTCCTTAGAACCTCTTTACACCATTCACTACTTCGTGTAGCCATTCTCCAAACAAGTTTGGCCCCTAGAGCTTTGTTCATTTTTTACAGACCTCTAATGCCCAGCCCACCTTTGAGTTTGGGAGCTTTGGCAGTAGTCCAATTGACCAGATGGAATTTTTTGTTTTGGACTTTACCTCCCTGCCAAAGGAATTGTCTGATCTCTATGTCAATGTTGTTCTTAACCATGTTTGGAGTGATCAGGATCATGAGCTTGTGTATATTGGGTAAGAGGAGAGGACTGAGTGGATCAAGGTGGATTTCCCTGCAAGATTTATCCATCTAGATCCCAAGGGGTGGATTTTGTTCTTGACTTTTTGGATGATGGGTCTCCACATTGAGGAAGAGGTGGACTTTTTGAAAATGGGGATCCCCAGGTAATTGAAGTGAGTCCAGTCATGGTTTAATTTGATTCTAAGGATATTGGAAATGTCCCGAAGAGTGTTGGCATTGCAATTCCAGCCATAGAGCCAGCATTTGTCAAGATTGGCCTAGCTTCCCGAGGTGCGAAGGAAGAGGTCGAGGGACTGAAGGAAGTGTTGGGCGATCTAAGTGGAGGTGTTTTCTAGCAGAATGGTATCGTCGACGAAAAGAGCATGATTGATGGGTTGAACACCACCGAAGAAGGAAAGGCCAGGGATTGATCCGTCCACAAGGAGTCGTTGAAGTCTTCTGCTCAAAGAGTCTGCCACAAGGATGTAGAGGAAGGGCGAAAGAGGGCATCCTTACCCGATTCCTCGTTTTGCTTTGAAGAAATTGGAAGGTCTTCCATTGATCAAGGGAGCTATCCAGGGTGACCTAATGCAGGCTTGGATCTATCTAATGAAGGTGGAGGAGAATCCATACTTTTCCATGATCAAAAAAATAAATTCAAGCCTTAAGCGATCAAACGCATTGTATAGCCAGACCTGCTTCATGCCTCTTAACGCTGGAGTGTATTGCTTCTTGGATGAGGAAAATTTTGTCATTGATGTAACGAACCGTGATGAAGCCTCCTTGATTGGGTGAGATGAGAGTGGGGATGACGGATTTCAGTCTTAGGGAAAGGATTTTGGAAAAAAAATTGTAGGAGGCGTTGCAGAACGAGATTGGTTGGAAACGTTTGATGGAAGTGGGATTGGGATATTTGGGTATGAGAGCAAGGAAGGTGGAGTTGGTGGCCCCACCCATTTTCCCTTTGGACATCCAAGAGATAAGACAGAACAAGTCTTTTTTAATTATCCACCAACACAGCCTGTAAAAGCGGATTGGGAAGCCATCTGGGATGGGGGACTTGTCTGGGTGGAGGGTCTAGATGGCCTTCTTTATCTTAGCTTCAGAAATGGGGGCTTCCGTGCCTTCAAAGTATTTTGGATTGATAAGAGTGGGGATGTCTTTGATCACATCCATCATGTCCTCATGGGAGGTTTCTTCTTCATTGTAAAGTTTCTAAAAAAAACTTATTACCTCCGTAGTGATCTCGGCTTGGTTAGAAATTGTGGTTCTATCGTCCTTTTTGAGTTCCTTTATAGTCTTCCTCCTCTGTCGTTCCTTGTACTGATTGTGGAAGAACTTGGTATTTTGGTCCCCACACATGAGCCAGATATTTTTGGATCGTAACCTTTAGCTTTCTTCCTCTTTCCTGAGAGTGGCTTGGAGTTTCCTCTCGGGCTCTATGTCCTAGAACATAAGGTCTCTGGTTATTTCTTCGTGCTCCATTCTTGTTTGTAGGACTTCCATCTGATTGACAAGCTCTAACTTTCTTATCTTTGGCTCTTGATAATATTTTGTGGCCCACTGTTTGAGAGCGATCTTGACTTGTTTAAGCTTTTGTTCCCAAATGTAGCTAGGGGAACCAATAACATAGATATTTCAAGTGTTGTTGATGATATCCAGGACTCCTCCCAACTCTAGCCAAAGAGGGTTAAATTGGAAAGGGAGCGTCCCAAGTTTCCCCACGGAAGAGAGGAAGAAATAGACTAGTTTATGATCTGAGGCAGCAGAGCATAGCAGTTTGGATTCTTGGAAGACCACATTTTTTAGCAAGGGTGTACTGACCAGAATGCGATCCAGTCTGGCCGCTATGTGTCCTGATCCTAGCCTTTTGTTGCTCCAAATTAATTTTCCATTTTTAGGCTTGATGTCAAGTAAGCCCCAAAGAGAAATAAAGTCTTTCAGCCTTTCTCCAAAGGGATCCCTAACTTTGGAGCTGCCTCTTCGTTCCTCAGTCGAGATGGTGACTTTGAAGTCATCGGTAATAATGCATGGAAGATGTTTCTTCCCAGCACACTGATCCTTCAAATAATTCCAGAATGATTCTTTGTATGCCTGGATTGTAGGGGCATAGATATTTCCAACCCAAAGGACTTCCTTGCTTTCTTTGTCTTCAAGCTCAACAAAGAGCCAGTTCCTATTTTCCATGGCGAAGCGCATTGAGAATTTTTCCACATCCCGCCAAGTGAGAAGGCCCCCAGAGGCCCCAATGACACTAACTGCTTACCCTTCTCCTTTTGCCCAAATTTTTCTCATTATTGAAAGACTGTCTTCAACATACTTTTTTGTCTCCTGGATGAGGATGGAGGTCCCTTCCATTTATTTGAACCTTTTGATAGCTTCTATGTTTTGCCAACCTCCTAATCCTCGACAGTTCCAGGAGACAAGCTTCATTATTTCTTGGGAGGGTGGAGCCCCCTTTTTCTTTTTTCTTCGTTGGCGTTGATTAGGTACTTGTTGGCTTGAGAGTTTCTTGCCAGGAAGTCTAGATTGTATTGCTTCCCTGTTGCTCTATCCCTTACAGCTTCTTGTTCTCTAACAGTCTTGTTTGATTTTCTTCCTCTTCTGGCTTGAGGTTCTTGGTCTTCGTTGGAGTTCTCTGAATTTTCCTTCGTATTCGCTTCTGCCCTAGATCGGGTAACTGATCCACCGGAGTTCGACGAGGAATCTGGCCTTGATTCAGGATGACTTTGGACAGGGATGGGATGAGCCATTGGTTCAACATGCGTTGGGGAAAGCGATTCTTTTGGGTCCTCCTCTTCCTGTGGATTGATCATATCCTCTCTGGTCGTTGTTTCAACGACTTCTGTGTCTTCACTGGCTAGGACTTGGTACTTATTTCCAGCATTGTTCTTAGTTGGGGGGGATGTGCTTGTAGAGGTGCAACCCTTGCACATTTTCTTCTACTGACCTCATTCCAACCATCTTCAGGAGCTTCATCTGCATTAGGTTTTTCTAGAATTTTTGGGCAGAACTTTGCAAAGTGCCCGCATTCATGACAGAATTTGCATTTAAAGAGGATTTTCTCATAGTCCACAGTCTGCAAATTATTCCATCCATCCATTGAGAGATTGATGGCCTCGGGTATACCTTTCTCCATATCAACTTCAACGCATATCCTGGCACGGGAAAACATGGGGTCCTTGGGCTCTAATTTATTGATGTATTTCCCTAGGGTATTTCCAATTGAGTGGAAGACCTCATCATTCTAGCAGTGCATAGGAAGATGGGGGAGCTTAACCCAGACTGGAGATGCCTTTGGAATGTCTTTCTCTGGGTCGAAAGAGAGGTCCCATTTGTTGAGGTACATACCCCTTGGACCCATGAAGTATGGTCCATTCCTGAATATGAGGTCTTGATCTTCTTTTTTCTCAAAGATGAAAATGAAATAGCCCTTTCCACAAAAGATTTGTTGAACTTCTCCTTGGATGAGAGGTCTCCAATTTCTGCTGAGCCAAATTTCGATGGATCTGTTGGAGGGCCAAAGGCCCATGAACAATCCTGAGAGTCCTTTTTCTAATAGAGTGACTGCTTTCCACTTGGAGGCAGCTGAGGAGAGCTTGGCGTCAGGGATTTCATAACGTTTCACAAAATGCGAAAAGGGGAGAGTGTTTGACAAAGGATGCGCCTAAGAGGCCACAATACGTTGGAAGCAAGCATTGATACCATCTAGATCCGACTCAGGAGGATCCATGGAGCCAACCTAAGCGTTGGCGGCCAGGAACCCTAGCAGCACTACGCGGAACTCTTAGATCAACTTTGATGATTACAACTCAAGACTACCTTCAACCAAACATGGTAGTGACTATGTTTTTGTAATCATGGATTGCTTCTCTAAGATGGTCATTTTGATAGCTTGGAAGAAGAAGAAATCTGCCAAAGCCATTGTTAAGCTCTTCTTCAAGCGTGTTTGGGTTCATTTCGGGCTGCCACAGACTATCATTTCAGACCGGGACAGCAGGTTCCTCGGTGTCTTTTGGTCCAGCTTATGGTCATCGATAAATATCAAGCTCACCAAATCCACTACCTTCCACCCCCAGACTAAAGGACAAAGATAGTGACTATGTATTTGGAAGCGAGCATTGATACCATCTAGATCTGGCTCAGGAGGATCCATGGAGCCAACCTAAGCGTTGGCGACCAGGAACCCTAGCAGCACTACGCGAAACTCTTAGATCAACTTTGATGATTACAACTCAAGACTACCTTCAACCAAACATGGTAGTGACTATGTATTTGTAATCGTGGATTGCTTCTCTAAGATGGTCATTTTGATAGCTTGGAAGAAGAAGAAATCTGCCAAAGCCATTGTTAAGCTCTTCTTCAAGCGTGTTTGGGTTCATTTCGGGCTACCACAGACTATCATTTCAGACCGAGACAGCAGGTTCCTCGGCATCTTTTGGTCTAGCTTATGGTCATCGATAAATATCAAGCTCACCAAATCCACTACCTTCCACCCCAAGACTAAAGGACAAAGAGAGGTAGTCAACCAGATGATTGTGCATATTCTGAGAATGTACAATTCTAAACATCCCCGAATGAGAGTCTTCCATATGTTCAGAAAAGTTATAATAGATCCCTTCGTAGATCTATTTGCCATAACCATTTTCAGGTGTGCATGGGGTTCCAACCACTAGCCCCAATTAATGTAGCATTGTCCATTGCATCCACACGAGAGAAATCTGCCCATGCCCAAACTGAGGTTGATAAGGCCACCAGATTTGTTGAACAAATCCAGCCCATCCACCAACAGGTCCATGACATTTTGGAAAAAGCCAATACTAAGTACAAGGAACGACATGACCAGCATCGAGTTCAACACAACTTCCAGATGGGTGATAAGATTTTGTTGCATGTGCATAAAGAGAGGTTCACAAGACCCCATCGCAAGCTTCGTCCACTTCAATATGGGTCATACACTTTTATCAAGGCATTCGGTGAGAATATCTTCGAATTAAGTATTTCTCCATTCCTTGGCATGCACCCAGTATTTAAAGTGGAGCTTCTTTGCCCATATTTTCCACCATTATTGAACACGTCAGAAGTCGCAGAGTAGTTGACACCTACAAAGCTTAACCCTAACTGCATGGAACTAGCAACCATTAATCAGATCACAGACACATAGGTTAATGGAACCCGCCATCAGAAGATCCAACTATATTGAGTTGTTAAAGCAGGGCAACTACTCCACCAAGGCAAGTGGCTCACCAGGAGTCGAGTTCAACAAAAGTTTTCCCATCTGATGGGGGCACATAACACAATGGAGAGCGTTGCTTCCTAAGGGAAGAGGACTGATCTAGATGGATATAGATAGCCACCCACCTATTTTATTGGTTCAAAACAGTGTTCCAAGTTTGTAATTTTTCTAGCATTTTTTCTACAATTTTTAGATCTTGAATTTCCAGGGTCATTTTGAGGCCCAAAACAATGTTTTTGGGGGTTCGCAACAACTTAAACAATAGTAGGCTCTCGTATGGGTTCAATCCACTATTGTACTCCTCAGATAGATCTTTCTAATGGTCTATTGAGTGCCCCAAATGCAGATTATATGCAAAAGTTATGACCCTGGAAAGTTAATCGTTCAACTAACCACTTTAAGGCCACGAACTTTATGATGGTTCATCTCCTAGGGTTAGGTTTTTTTACGTTTAAGTTTTTTCCCTCATGCTTATGATAAATAGGCCCTTTCGACCTCTTTTTGTATTCAGCTTGTCACGAATAGGAGTAGCCGCCACATCTCTTCTCAGAGATGGTAGCTACTTTTATTGTACAGTTTGTTCTGTTTCATTTATTTAATAGAATCTATATTTATTGTATAATTGTGTTTCTTACAATATATATGTGCATGTGAATATATATATGCTCTTTCATTTCGTTCTCACATAAATCCAGATCAAACAAGAAACAACAATACCTTTTACAATGAATGCCACTGACAAAAATAAACACGCACACGTTCCCACACAAAAATATACATACATGCAGTAAATACCACAATAACTACCCAGGGAAGCGTAGTGGGCGCTAGTGAAACTCAGGTCACAAGTAACAAAGACGGATAACATTATGGCAAGTTCAACCATGCCCAAAACACTCGAAGATTTTTAGCTTCAAGGCCAATACACATAAAGTTTAAATGTGCGTTACAACCAAAGTGTTAATCAAACCACATTAAATATAATAGACAAGCTTTACAATTTCAATATTATGAAACAAGGTGGTGGGGCATCAATCAACTGGCAAGTCTAGTATATTGGACTATGTAAGACCCCGTTTTGACATTTCTACCTGAACTACTATTATATGTTGTATTTGTTTGATTGTGAGACCTCGTCGGTTTGACGACACTGTGGACATATGGTTCTATTATTTTGCCAATATATATGTGTGTGTGTGTGATGATGGTATTATGGTCGGTAGTCATGTTTAGATATGTATCATGTGTTAATTATGTCAAATATATGGAAATTTCTGAATGATGGGTACGTGGATACCGTTACAGATATATGTTGAAATAATAAATGTTATGCCAGGTGCATGAATGAGTTTATTATTGTCATGTTATGATGAGATATATGTGTACATATCGAGGATTATGCACGATATCCTATATTGTATGTC
>LPNX010959201.1:0-65660 GCA_001517045.1 Pseudotsuga menziesii
CCGCCCGTAAAGCCAGGCCAATTTCTTTGTGAATTTTTTACTAGGGTTATAAAATTTTGATGTTCGATGTCTCAAGTTAGTGGATAATGCGCATAAATTATGTGCAGGGAGAATCACAAGAGTCACGAAGGCGACCTGCGGCAAGAAAAGAGACAACCCAAACGGAAGACAAAGGCGCCACTGAAGCGTTTCAGCAGTTACTGTCATAGGGTAAAACGTTTATTCAAATGATTGAAGAAAATGAAATGGCCAGGAGAGAAGCTGAATCGCCAAGAGCGCTGAAAGGTCATGCGCTGAGGGAACCCAGAGGACATCAGTTGTTGTTTAAATAATGGGAAACCCGATGAAAAGGGGGCTTTTTCCCTTAGAAAATTTTGTAACTGTTGACTCGGAAGAGGAACTATTTCATTTTTCGAAGTAAACTAAAATTTGGCCTGCTGGAAGGAGTAAAGAAGTGAAATGTACCAATGCTATTCAATGAATAATGCTAAAGAAGAACTCTTTCGTGTTTAGCTGTATTTCATGCGCTGTGAGGATAGTTGATTTTTCGAACCTAAGTTCTTGTTAATTATTCTGCAGTCTTTTCTGGGATACATTTGCACTATGAGTAATAATTGCTGTCATAGAATGATCAGTTAACTGGTTATTTGAATATTTGTAGTTCATGTGCTTTGGGAAAAAATATCAGCTATCTGTAGTTTTTCTTACAGTATGTGATTCTTTATTTCTCATTTAAGATGATAGCCTCGCTCCCTAGGGATAGTGTAGATAATTAGTCATTTCTATGCGTATCTGGTTTGTTTGCTTGTGAGCATAAGACGAGAGGTAAGAACCTGCGCAGCACTTTGTGACCGCCCCCCTGCATTTAAACCAGCCTGCATGGTTTAGATAGGCATATGCATTGCATATATTAAGTCAAAATACAAATTCCGGTGGACCGGGCCGCAACCGGTAAACCCTCGTTGTTAGTTTGACCTACGGTGGCCGGACCGCAAACCGGACGGATTCCCTATACCAAACAGTCAGCGGGCTAGTTGGGAACGTTGATTGGGGAGAATCCTTTACTGTTGCCGCCTGCGATTTTCCAGGCCTCAAAAAAACCTTATATCGACTTTTAGGCAGACCAAGGCCACTCACATATCTGATCACATTCAAGAGTGGAGAAGGAGAAAGAGGCTTATCAAAGCCAATTTTCCTCCCAAGTTCTTACTGGAATGGTTTTTGAAATCATTCTTGCCATATATTTCAAAATACGTTTCCACATTGGGAGTGACTACAGAGGAAGAAGCCATTTTCAGGGCCCAACAATTGGATTTGATATATGCCCAGTTTTGTATTCTATATGAAATTATCCCTAAGGCACCAAGGTCTACTAGATACTTTGCCAAACCCAAGCCTGAACCACATGTCGACGCCGTGGTAAGTTCAGTTGATTCACCCACTGTAGAATCACTGGCTAAGCAGCTCCGTAAATTGTCAGTGAATCAATCTACAATGAATGAAGCTAAGGCTTCCAACCCCCCATCCCAAAATGTGAATTTCTATTCAAGGAAAACTACCCAAAAGGGAAATCGACAGCCTAGTGGGAAAAAGAACAAGGGGAAGAAGGGAGGGGGGAATCAAAACAAACAAAATCCCACAAACAATGCTGAGGGGGTTAAAAAGAGAAGAAGAAGTTCAAATTTACTTGCAAGATCTACCAAGAAAATCATTTGACCTATAAATTCCCCTTAATTGATTAAGCACAAAAACTACTAAAACAACAAAAATCGATTTCCCCAAGGACAGAATGCAGCTTCTGGTTCAAAATATATTGGGGGAACACCAGATGATCCTGCCACTTATCAGTATCACATCAATATGGTATGATCGCATACCTTGTTACATACTAGAGTGAAGAACTATGAGTCAGAGGCTCAACAAAAGGATAAACAAACTACCAAGACATCAACCCCACTCTCAATTGAAAAACCAACCGATACTATGCCTAAGATACAAAAAGATGTCTTTAAGAAGACATTTCATACCCTAATGCGAAGGTTGCTTTGAACTACTCAATCATAGAATATTTATCCCAAACTCCTTGTGTAATGTCTGCACTGGAACTGCTTCAGAGTTTTCCTTCACGACGAGATGCACTCATAACAACTATAGGTAGTATGGACTCTGTGATATTTATGGATAAATTTAATATTTCCAAAGTTAAACCATGCCTACGATACCATGTGGAATTTTCTATTGATGTTGTCCATGGTGGAAAAACCATTGGACTAAGAGTGATTGATGAAGGTGTGTCCACATGTCTGATGTCAATCTCTTGTTGGAAAGATCTGGTATCCCCTAATTTGGTCCTATCAAATACTTTGCTGACTACTTTCGAGGGAAGGTCTTTCCATCCACATGGTATCTTGCCATATTTCAAAATAAAGTTGGCAGGGAAAGCAGTCTCCATTGAAATTGAAGTATCTGATGCTCCTTTGGACTACAATTTACTTCTGCGAAGAAGCTGGACATATGTAATATGTGCGATCCCATCGTCCATTTTTCGAGTCCTTGTGTTTCCACACGAAGGATAGTTGGTTATTGTTGACCAACTGTCATTTACTCTGAAAGGACGTTTGGTGACTACTGAGTCTACTATAACATTGATTGATTAGTCTCTCCCGACAAATGAAATATTGGGAGTTGGGATGTATACATCATTGATCAACACTTTCAATATACATCTCATAGATTATTTATGTTCGACGAGTGTTGGGAAGAATGTCTCTTAGGTAGTGGATAAAACCAACCCTTGTGTCCTCCCTTCATGAGAAGAAACTTAGGTTCCCTTATCAGTAGCATAGGTAGCTTACCAAGCTATATCATATGCTACTGTTGATTCCATTATGACTCCTCTAGTCTCAGAAGAGTCGAATGAAGCCTATTTTCCTACATGGGCAGATAATTGTACATATTCTTACGATATCTTAGACATGGTTTTTACATTTAACGAATCCATTCTAGAAGCCATGGTTGGACTTAAAAAGGTTTGTGAGGACCTCCATCACAAATCCTACTTCCTTCTGGAACTGAGCAGAATAGAAAATTCTGAGTTCCACGTGAGACTAAAAAAAAGTGTTGATCTTCCTGTTAATCCTTTTCCTAAAGAAGGGATATTTGTTGAGGGGAATATTGGAAACATCTCTACCACCATCCCTATCAATATCTCTGTGAAACACGATGCCATGGAGAATGTACATATTAGTGCAAACCATTCATCTGAAGGGTTTCCATTTACACTACCTTATTTAAGGAATTCTGCGATGTCTTCTCTTGGTCATCTGAGGAGAAGCCAGACATCGATCCTTCCATTGTGGAACATGAAATTCAAGCTTACCCTAACATCAAACTAGTTCAAGAAAAACTTATACCTGTAAATCCACGAAGAGTGGCAGCTGTCAAGGTTGAAGTGGAAAAGTTGTTGAAAGCCAGTTTTATCTACCCGATCTCTCTGACGGAACGTGTATCCAATCCTGTTTCTGTAGATAATAAACAAGGGATGATAAGTGTTTGTAAATACTTTCATGGCCTGAAAAAATCTTGTGCCAAGGACAACTATCCCACACCATTTATCGATCTTATCATTGATGCTTGTGCAGATAGCGAAGTGCTTTCATTTATGGATGTTTTTTCAGGATATAATCAGATTCAAATCAAACCGAAAGACCAACACAAACCCACCTTCATTTGGACATGGGGTACATTTGCGTATAAAAAGATGCCTTTTGGCTTAAAAAATGCTGGAGCAACCTTTCAGCGAGAAATGAACTTTTCCTTCAACTAAATTAAACACATTGTGGAACCATATTTAGACGATCTTCCTGTCCATTCCCAAAAGAGGAAGGATCATCTAGATCACCTTCGCTTAGTGTTTGAATGATGCAAATACTATAAGATTTGCTTGAATCCCCATAAATGTGTCTTCTGCGTCGAGCCAGGGAGATTACTTGATTTCATATTTTCCAATAGGGGTATAAGGGTTGATCCTTTAAAAGTTGAGGCGATTGTGAATCTGCATCCTCCTCAATCCATCAGACAATTGCAAACTCTTTTAAAGGAAATTCTAACTTTCTTCGACGATTTATCATAAATTATGCAAAGATCACCAAGGGTTTCATGTGCTTTCTTAAGAAAGACACCTCATTCCTATGGGACAAAACCGTACAACTATATTCCGAGGCATTAAAGAAGGCACTACTATCAGCTCCTCTTTTTCACTCGCCAGACAACACAAAAGCTTTTATATTGTATCTGGTTGCATTAGAGTCCAATATTGGAGTAGTATTAGTTTGGGAAGATGACGAGCTCCAGGAGCATGTTATCTACTTTCTTAGTTGCACTCTGGCTGGTCCTCAACTGATATACTCACACTTCGAGAAGATGGCCCTAGCGGGAGTTTATGTCATCCAGAGTTTGAGACACTACATTCTTCTAATAAGGATGACCACGGTAGTTGTAGATGTAAATCCATTTCAATATGTTTTATCTCGACGGATAATCGGGGGAAAATTCAACAAATGGATCGTCATTCTCTAAGAGTTTAATATCAATTTTGAATTTTCCAAATCCAAGAATTCCCTAATGTTTGCATAACTAATCTCAGAGTTCTCGACTGGCGAAACTGTGGTGGTAGAGGATGAACCATTTTTGGGTGAGTACATCTTCTTAATTTCAACTTCTGGTCCCTGGTACGGGGATATCCTAGTATATCTCCAAACTTTGAAATGTCATGTGACCTTCTCACGGAAAACTTGGCATAAGCTAAGAGTAAATGTGAAAAACTACCTCATAATCGGTGGTACTTTATATAGACGAGGGGTAGATTCCATCTTGTGTCGATGCCTCACCCATTAGGAGGCTGAGCTTGTCCTAAATTATTCTCAGAGCAGAGCGTGTTGGGGTCATTTATCTAGGTTAGAAACGATTCATAAAATATTACGTGTTGGTTATTTCTGGCCCACCATCTTTAAATATTGTGTGGAAGCAATGAAACACTATCTACCGTGTCATCTTTACACCAGGAAAATTTGGTCACACCTTGATCCTCTTTTCCCCATCATCCCGGTAGGGCCCTTGACCAAATGGGGGGTTGATTTCATGACCTGCAACCCAGTGTCTACTGGGGGGCACAAGTATTTCATTGTCGTTATTGACTACTTCACAAAGTGGGCAGAGTCAATGCCAACCTTTAAAGTTGATGGTGAGATGGCGATGTATTTCGTTTTCAATCAGATTATTGCTACGTTTGGCATCCTGAAGCAGATTTTCATTGACCATGGAAGTCACTTCCAAAATAGGATGATGACAGAATTAACTACTATGTTAGGTTTTAAGAAAGACCACTTGTCTTAGTTTTACCCACAAGCAAATGGACAAATAGAGGCAGTCAATAAAACCTTGAAAACCATTCTCAAGCAAACTATTAATGCTAGTAGGTCAAACTGGCACATTATGTTGTATTTGATGCTTTCACTATACCAGAAGAATGTTAAGACTGCTACGGGGTTTTCACCTTTCCAACTCGTTCAAGAGGTGGAAGCAGTCACACTAGTTGAATGTGAGATACCATCCTTGAAAATTGCCATTCACATACTTATAGATATTACTAATATTGAGGAACATTTGCTACATTTAGAGCGATTAGATGAGAAGCGCAAAGATGCGCTCACTGCAAATGAAGCACACAAGAACCAGGTGAAAAACCAGTATGACAAAGCCGTAAAACCTAGGGTTTTCTCCGAGGGGGAGCTTGTTTTGGTTTGGGACCAAGACAAGGAACCCCTTGGGGCAAGAAAATTTAAATCAATGCGGTTAGGGTCATATGTCGTGTCAAAATTTCTGAAGAAGGGAGCATACGAGTTAATCAATTATGATGGTAATAAGTTGTTGGAGCCCCGAAACGGGATCTACCTAAAAAAGTATTACGCATGGGCATTATGTTTTTACTTGTATTATTATTGTATAATTTTGTAAATGGTTATTATTGGTTAGTGTTTCTTACGTAGTTTGGTGTTTTTCTAGATGTCTTTGGAGTGGTTCGTAGGGTTTGCTAATGGTGCCAACCATCACACCTGCAATCTGGATTTAGCTGCTTGAGTCATTTACGCACCCACAAGACAACCGGTTGCCTCAGGTGGCACTTGCCTAGGTCGTGCAACTAACAATGTAGTTGAGTATATTGTTGTCATTGAGCTTCTTTGGGATGCTATCTCACATGGTATCACCTGGTTGGAAGCCAAGATTGACTCCCAGTTAGTAGTTTCTTAGCTCAATGGAATCTACCAGGTGAGACACCCTAATTTATTTTGTCAGTTTTTAAGAGTTAGATTACTTGAAAGAAATTTTGAACACATTGTATTTCAACCTATTTGAAGGAATCAAAATAATTTCATAGATGCATTTACGAATTACATATTATACTGGCATTTGACACACACATTGTAAAATTAAAATACACAGATACATTTGAGACACATGCAAATAACCAGGTAAATGTGTGTGTGTGTGTGAAATATGTCCATATACATTGAGTTTGATCTAAATATCCTGTCAATAAGTACATACAAAATACAAAATAGGATCGAATTCCTTCATATGCTAGAAATAACTAAGGATGCTCCTCAACCTCCTTGGCTGCAACTGCCTCCATAGCGTCCCGATAACACAATACAACCCGGGTTACCACTCGAAGAAGGCGTAACCAGGATGGAGGAACTCCTACGACATCTTCTTGCATAGCCATTGGAATCCTCTCCATCCCCAGTGTAGGAACATCATGGGTTATCCTATCTAGCTTCCCCTTGATGACATGAATCATAACATCATCTCCTGCTACTAGTCTCACGAAGGTCTGTGGATTTCCATCAAGTCGGACAGGCCCTACATCTGCATATCATTAAAAATATATCATACTCGAATACATATGCATATACAACTTTATGAACAAAATATCATAAAAAATAAATATTCAAAAAATTAAAATACTTACCCATATCTCCCCATGCCTCTCTAGAGGGAGAGCAAGATTTGGATCGCCACAGAATTATAAGCCTGCATAAGGGAACTGCTACAATGTGGGAACCTATGTGATCCACAAAGAGTAGAAGTCATCGTTATAACCACACTTGACTCCACCACCACCACCCTAATAGAGAAATATATAATCGCAACACGTAAGTCTAGGCTCGCAGGATGAGGAGGGTGGCAATGTAACAACGGGGATGAGGGAAGGGACCCTCTTGAAGAAGAATGCTACTAAAATAATTATGTAACAAAAACTCTTCTTCCTTCCTCTCTTGCAATCAGAAAGTTGTTTCTTCATGATTGGGACTAATCCCAAACACCAATCATACATCACTCCCCGTAGGCACTCCAATGTTATGTCCATATGAGTCTGCCTAGCCAAGTGTAAAGCAGATGATCCCACCACTCTGACAATAGTGCTCACATGCACTTTCAATGGGAAACTCATGATTTGGGTCCTCGATTTTTGAGTCCCTACTACACAGCATGTGTTGATGTAATCCTATACATTGAGAGGGTCACCTCCTTGACTAGTACCCTCCATGTTTATAGGTGCCCCCTGATGAGACAAACCCATGATAAAATATACATCCTCTGCGGTAGTCTCCAAGGTTTCTCCTTGGAGGTTAAACAAACCAATATCAAGGTCCCATAGGTTCACCAATGTTTCTAGTAACCGAACTTGTGCCCTCATGTTTAATGTGTGGTAGAACTTGAGGAAACCACACCATCGTAGAGAATTTAAATTCATGGGATCACCCATTGCAAGCTGATCCATGTCCTCGTGTTCTCTTTCACGCCGCTCTAGAACCATTGTCACCTGCCCAAAAGACATTTTAACCATTAAATTTTGCTTAAAACCACCTCTGCGCAGTATTTGCGACTGTCCAGTGTAGACAACACAAACCATTCACATGTTGTTCACTGTCAACCCGCCGTTACATCATGAAACCGCGACTTCAAAATGTGTTACCTGCGATTACTGCGCAGTGCCCTTAGGGTAGGCCAAAAACCCAAATTAAAACATAAATTTTAAAAATAAAAGGCATGAAATTGAAGTAGAGGGAGATGTGAATTACCTACACTTCTTGAAATGAAGAACCGTCCACTTGATTTCCCGCATC
The DNA here is from genome assembly GCA_001517045.1 of Pseudotsuga menziesii. Classification (NCBI taxonomy): domain Eukaryota; kingdom Viridiplantae; phylum Streptophyta; class Pinopsida; order Pinales; family Pinaceae; genus Pseudotsuga; species Pseudotsuga menziesii. The sequence goes on from LPNX010959201.1 coordinate 8,190, forward strand.
GAGTGTTTAAAGTAGAGAGGTAAAATGACCCAAATATGGTAAAACTCAAATAATATGTTTTCTACTCTATTTTCAACTATTTATAGTAATTTATTTATTTATTTTTACCCACTTTTGTATAGTGGAAGTTATGTTTCTGTCATATGAACTAATACGATGTGTCTTTACCTAAGTTTTACAGGTCCTGGATGAATTGAAGCATGATTTCCTTTGCATTTAGGGTAGGATCTGGTCCCCTCTGCATATTTTGTACTTATACCTTATTCCCTGATGAACTTTAGGATCTCTTTTCATCCATGGACTACGATGTATAACCACTCCCTACCTTGCAAACATCATTGTTCTTCCATGGTTAGGGCCTCCTTTACATGGGTAACCCTAGTTAGAACATTTTCTTGTCAGTCGGGTGCCCATTCCATAGTTGTTCTAGGTTACGGGAGCCTTTGTAGTCATTTTTCATACCAAAATGAACCTCATTTTGCATATTTTACTAAGCCGCCCTTAGTTATAAGGCTCCCGCCATTATGGAGCTATCCTTAATCACTAGTTCGACTCCTTAAAATTGACTGGATAATTGAGTTACTTGTTCTTTCGGACTCGTTAAAGTAATTGAATGGTCATCCACATCGGTGATAGTTTACCCCTTTTTCGGACCATGTGGATTACTTACGAAAAAGGAATATTCTATTTTCTTCAAAATCTAGAAGAGTATCTTCAGGTATAGGTTTATCTCTTTTCTAGGCCTATAGGACTAAACCTATGAAAAAAGGAACCAATTCGAGCTTAGTTTTCTCTTTTTCGTGCTCTGTACCTAAACATGAAAAAGATTCTGAGCGTTCTCTATGGCATTGTCGTGCTTGTTAAACCCTAGTACAAATCATCAGGTTTATTGTTGTTTGTCCCATTTTTGTAAATAAATGGAACTTTCTGAGTGGTCTTTCCTTCCTTCACACTCATTAAACTAAGGATACATGCTTACTTTTGAAGGAGCGCCAGTTGGGTGATAGTTTAACCATTTTTCGGACCTTCCCAACTAAGTACAAAAAATGTACACCTTAGTTCTTCGGAAGCTAAGAGAGTTCTCATTTGGATTTTTTTACACTTGTTCGGACTCGGGAGACTAAATTTACGAAAAAACACCCCCCTATAGACTTCTTTGTAATTTTCAAACTCTCAAAACAATGAAAGCACCGAAGAGCATTTACTAATTTAGGTTCGTAAAATCCACGGATCGATGACATAAGTAAGCATTATTCTATCTTTTCTTCAAGCTTCTCAAAAATGAAGAAAGACTTGAGTTAACTTTCTTGGAATCATTAAAACTTAACAAGAAAGGAAAGGAATAAATTTACTCTTTGGGTTATAAGTTTGTTGGAAGCATGTCATGCTTGAACAAAGCATTAGTTTGAACACCCGGATACTCATGTTCCAGTTTTTCACTTCCCAGTTCAACTATCACTTATTTTAATTACTCCTCCACTTTTCCTGAATACATGGGGAATCTGTTCATGTCTCCTACATGACATATAAGTCTATTTGTACCAGTTGAAAGTCTAAAAATGCCTGGGGTCATCTCTGTGTTGTGCTCATTTTTAAAGGATTGATACTCTCCTGTATGTCTATCCTGATCCCTATCACTTTCATATATGAGATCATATTATGTCTACCTTCCCTTATCTAGTCTACCAGTTACTCATGTGACCTGTTGAATGATTCAGGGCATTCCTCCTCAGACAATGAATTTCAATCAATACCTCCTGTAGTTGAAGACCTAGAGTTTCGAAGATAGTACCTTAGGATCCACTACCCATATTGGTGGAGTCCTTTGCATTGGTTGTTAATATAATTGACACTCCAATGGTATTGTTCCATGTTCGAATTCAACTCATATATTCACATGGTAGGATTTGAACTAGATTTGGATGAAGACTGTAGGTTACAGCCTATATGACCTAAGTTGTGTAATATTGTGTTATGATCCTACAACATTATTTCCAGCTATTCAAGAATCATCATTGTACTATTGTGGCTTTGATACACCATTGTAAAACATACATGGCCCTGTCACCCTTACTATATGATGTAATTTTGTAAAGGAGCTAGTGTTCCACTTTATTGAACATCCCATCCTCAGTAATGATTTTGTACATGAATTTGATTTGTCTGTTTCAGGTACCTCTCTATGACCTTGATAACTGAGTCTCTCCATGAAAAAATATTTTGTAATGCATTTCGACCATCGCTTCCCTCTGACCTCATATATTAGGGGGAATTTGTTATACTGTGAAATGACACTTCTCCATCCGAGTACTGACACCCATATATCGGTACACAAAAGGATAAAGTGGGTTGAAGTTTCCCAAACACTATATATGAAGAGAAGCCTTAATGCACATTACTTCCTTTAACCTTTCCCATGTTTCTAAAGAATTTTGTCTTGCATTCACGACTTCTCTCATTGCAAGTCGTGTATCATTCGTGGGTTGCTCCATATGCAACCCACAAATCAATGATCAAATGTTTCATTCTTGGGTTTCCTTCATAATAATCACGACTCATTCACGAGATTCCTATATATGCACCTGCAAATAATACCTTAATACAAAATTTAAAAAAAATAAAACATGATTAGTCAGGGGCAGTTGGGTTCAAAATCATAACTTCCCCAACTCCCTTAACCATCCTGGGCCTCGTAACTCCTCCTCATCACCAAGTATAAATAGAGGGGAGGGGTAGAGGATAATGGAAGCAAGTTGAAGGGAAAGGTTATGATAGAAGAATCCATTTGGAGAGAGAAGCGAGAAAACTCAGTTTCTTGGTCAGTAGGGAGGCTTGTCTTAAACATGGTTGTAATGTTTCGTGAAACTTCTTAATAAATAGTGTATTTCTTCCATATTTTATTTGTACATGTTCTTATTGTTATGAATTATGGAATGTATTGTTAATAGTTCTTATGTGAAATTATAATCTTTTTATCTTTCATTATATAGAAATTAGAATTTTAGTGGAGAAACATCAATCTTTTTTCTAGGTGAAGGAAATCAGGAACTTGAGGAGAATTGGAGAAAGAAGGATAAAGCTTGGATCAACCACAGGCAATAAGGTACGCATCCCTTCCATCCCATTTCTCTCTTTTATATTTATGTATCCCTATATGTCTACAGGCCAAAACCTAGTACCTTGATGACCCTAGGACCCTAGTAATAAGGTAGATATCCCTCACAACATTATGCCAATGCTTTTTGCAAAATTCTATAAATGTTCCATAATATATTTGAAATTCAACATGGTATCAATAACAACAGGATTCTGAAATTGTGTTCGGCATTATATACCATGGTTTTATCTTGTCAAATATGTTGATTCAGATCTAAACACCGGGATTGCATGTTCAAATTTCTCAAACAATGTGAAATATGTCATCTCCATGATATTGTTGTAATGCTCAAGATAAATCCCTTTAGATAAACATTTCCGCTGGACATGCTTTCGATCTGGTATAACACGTGAATGGTTGTCCCAAAACTCTGCCATCTTCTCTCTAACGCATTTTTAAAGTTTTTCATGATAGGGTTTCCTGCAATAAGATCCCAACAAGAAACTTCATTGTTTTCATTTACTCGAACCTTGAATTTAGTATATTTGTGCAATGTTTTTCTTGAAACATGGAGTAATTTTGACATTCTCAACACCATCCAATTTCTTGAGTTTGTCAGTGCCACAAAAGTAGTTGTAATTTCCCTGTGAGCAAATAAGATATCGGGTTTTCTTATTTTTCGAACAAAGATAACGCTTTTGTGACATTTTCTACCAGGGTTTCATGTGCCATTTTACCTTTAGCATCTTTAAAACAAAACATGTTTTTGGAATATTTAAGTCTTTTATGTTTTAACAATCCATGTAAGGTTAGATCTTATGCGACAACTGAGTGTTTTTCAAAATGAAACTTGTTGATGTTGTTAACATAATCTCTAATTGTCTAAACAAGACTTAGGTTCCTAAACTCTTCTCCTACGACATAATCCATAAGATATTCTAAACATTCTCCACCTTTTACGAACCCACTATAGGTCTTAAGTACGCTTGAATACATGCAAGAGTGAATGGGGTCCTATGACAATTGATCAGGATCTATCCCTGCATATAATCCAATTAGATTTTTGAAAGTTCAACTCTAACAATGTAATATGCTTTTGTTTGAATTAAAAAAAAGGATCGAATTAAGAAGAATTAAAAAACGGTGGTCTCACCCATTAATAAATTTCAAATGCATTCAAACATCACAAGCAAATTTAATTTTTGAAAGTTAAACTTCGACCAAATAAGGGACTTTTGTTCAAAATAAGAAAAAAATAGAAGCGAAGTAAGAAATATTAAGATATTATGGTATAAACCATGACTAGATTTTAAAATCATTCAAACACCAGAAGAAAATTTAATTTTTGAAAGTTCAACTCTGACCAAATAATGGACTTTTGTTCGAATTAAACAATATAGAGTCAAACTAAGAAGCATTCAAATACTATGGTCTCACCCATGGACAAATTCCAAATACTCAATGCATGTAACTGAACATTTCACTACATTATTTAGTATATCAAAATTAATTGTGATTAACAAAAATTGTATAATATCTTGAAAATTCGATGACTATGAATAAAACAACATGATAATTTTGTAACTAATTTTAAAAAGATATTTACATAATTAATTTTGAAACATGATAATAGAAATAATGAGGTAAGAATTAATAATTAAGAAATATGATTGAAAAATTTATCATTCAAAGAATGAACAAGAAAAATATCGATTTCATTCGCAATTGGAATTGAATCCAGAAAAGGTCAATTTTCATCACCTTCTTGTTTCTCTCTCAATGTTTCTCATCATCCTTATCATTTCTTTGTTCTTTTCTCATATCTCTTCTTCATTAATTTTATCTCGATCATGTTTCCTACTTCAACGTTTTTTTATTTCCCATCTTAATTGGTGAATAATAAATGAATATGTCTAATTTTCTTTGAAATCTTTAGAAAAAAAAAACACTTCGAGTGACTCAAGAGAGTAAAATTGAAGCTATAATTTATAAATTTAAGTTAAGTGTATTTTCTATATTTATTTATACAATATCTTTTAATAAATGTGAATTATTGGTAGGTAGTTTGCATGTTGGGTTGGATGGATAGAAGCAAGGTGAAACGGATGAAAAGTCGGCAAACAATAACTCAATCTATATAGATTTTAAATTATCTATCAATCTTTTAAAAGCTCCATCGAGCTAATATTTCGATCGAGATATTAGCTCAATTGATATTTTGGTTAATCCTCAATCGAGATGTTCTGGAAAAGCGCACAAACGCTCAATCGAGCTATTTAAAAATATCGATAAAGCTAAAAAGCTCAATTGCGAGCTATAAACACACTTTTATCTCCCCTTCTTTATATTTTTTCCTTCCCTTTTTACCAGGCCTAAACCCTTGCCTAGGATACCCCTTGGATGACATACTTCGTATTGGTGGATTCGTCATTGAATCGTGTATTTATTACCATAAATTTGATACATTTTTTGTTATTTTCTTCTAAAAATTAGACTTACAAAACCATGCCCACAACTAAGAATTAATGCAAAGATAAATCAATAACATAAAAAATACATAACAAAAAAATTTAAAAAAATACATACGTCGTGGAACAACGCATACTCTTCATAATGGTATTTTTTATTTTTATTTTATTTTTGTGACCAATATTTTTTTTATGTGCACACACATGTGTAATAAATGCATTTAAAATTTTCAACTATCAGTTTTAAAAATTAAAAATAATATATTTTACATCATAAATTAAAAAAGATGTGTGCCCCACTGCATTTTGTGTACAATATGTTCATATATTTTGTTTTAAAAAATGAGGCATTTATCACTAATTTTTTTTACATGCACACAATCCACTTGTAAAAATTTGCTGAAATTTACAACAACAACCCAATCATTGAATGCCATTTTGGCAGATTGAATAGTTTTATTATTTTAAGAAAATATAGGTGAAAAGATGACATAATTCCCTATAATTTGTTTTTTTGTTGGTTGTCGAAATTCACAAAGCATATATGAGTTTTGAGGGCCTCAATTTAAGGAATGAGTTTTTGAGCCCCAAGAGATACTGAGAGAGGGGGGGGGGGGCGGGGGTGAATCAGTATCATACACTTTCAACATATTTTACTTTATTAAACAAGCAACTTTATTAATATTAAACATTCATTAATGTAAAAACATAGAAAACACTGTGCGTAAGATATTTATACAAAAAACATTATATATAGATAGAATATTTGAAAAATAGCGTGAGCGCCCACTCAGAGACTTTGCAGACACCAACCTGATAGGGACACCAACCCCTTGTGCAAGCACCAAGTTGTTGTTTCCAAGAACCAACCTATGAGGATACCAATCCCCTTATGAGAACCAACTCATAATCAACAAGCACCAACTTGCACAATCAGGAACCAGCTTATCTGATATACGAGAACACAAATTCTCTTGAGCACCAACTCAAATATGTAATGTCATTATTCTATTGTCCTACTTTGTTCATTCTCTGCACACTTTCCTCGGCTACTACTGTACACATAGATTCTTCTACACACCCATCTATAGGATTATTTTGGATGCTTTCAATACATCTTCAAATATCTCAGACGTCCTCATATTCTAGGCCCCAAAAAATTTATCTTCTCCTTTTCATTGTGCGCCTATTCAAAGCTCCATACTTACTTGGATGAATGATGAAGTAGGGAGATCAATACCTTTATTTCTATAAGTGTTGAATCACTTTCTGTACCAATTTTTTTTTATGGCAAGGTCGGCTTAACATTCTGGCTGTCGTCTCCATGTATTTTAACACTTTGAAATCAATGACAACTCTATTTCCAATAATATCCCCAACAATATCCCCCTTTTGCATTCATGCCAACACCAAATAAAACCACCCCCGTAAATATGATCTCCTCATCAAAATCATACCGCATATCAACATTCTCTTTTTTTGTCATCATTCAATTCTCTGTAATTATCTCCCCCTTTGACATCAATGCTAGGGGACTCTTGTTTATCCTATTTCTTACTTATCTTCTTCAACCTTTGGATAATTCTGCAACAAATATGTAATTTTGTATTTGCACAATATTTGCAGTTTCCCCCCCTTGACTCATGCTTCACTTCCTTCCTCCATCTTGTATATTGTACAGTATCCTGCTTTGTCTCATTGTATCAGAAAAATATAAAAATTTGATATATATAATGGTTGCACTATTGTTGCGAACTTGTACATGCTTGTCTATGTAGTTGCAACCTTATCCTTCATTTATGCTTCTTTGGTAAAAAGTGCTTCTTCTGGTTGCTCACTGATAGTTAACTTTAACATTTTTTTGCATTCATCAACAACTTCCTTAACTTCCCTTGCACCTAGACAAACTATTCTACGATCCAAATGGCTTCATGTTGTAATGGTCAAGTTTGTTGGCTATCTTTTTTCGCTCATCTTGGATCTTTCTTACTTCCATTTGTTGTTTCCCATATTCTCTTATATTGTCCATGTTTTTCGTGACTGATAGAGTAATCAAATTTTGGTGCATCTTTTGTTTTGTCTCTTGCGCAATTTTAATCTTCTGATCCACTTCCTTCAATTGTTCATCCATGACCAACTTTTCCCATCGTTGAGTTCTTTCTTCATGCAAATTTTCACATTTTAACTCTAGGATCCTAATATTTCCCTTACTACAATATTCACTCTTTTTTTTGTCTTTGTTTGTGCTCTACTCTGACCTTTGGAGGTGTACCTGGTTGTTGCTTTGTTGTAAGCTCCTTAAGATTAATGTGAAGGCCTTGAATGGCTTCCCCTATCTTCATAATCTTCTCTTTTGGAGTAGTATCCTTTTATATCTAGATTCCTAGTAGCATATTACATACTTCCTCAGCTGCCTTATGCAATTTTGAATTTTTCTACTACATTTTCTCTACTTCCTTCTTCAGCTTATTACTCTTTATAACTACTTCTTCTAATTTCTTTTCTAGATTTGTTGTCTTCTGCATAGTTTATTCTTTCTCAATTCATATATTTTGACATTCCTCCTATAATGTTACATTTTATTCATTGCTTTTATACCATTCTCTTGTGATAACCTCATGTCTCCCTTAGATTTCCTTTGCAATAGATGTATGCAATGCATGCAACTCGCCTAAAGGTAAACGTGACAAGTTGATCTCTATAGGAATTATTTTGAACGTTGACTCCTTCATCTCTTATGTTGGAAATACCAGTGTTGTTTCTGAAACATTCAAACTTTGTTCTGTCTCTATTGCAACCTTCATATGTGTAGCTAAGTGTGTATGTGCGTTGTGCATTTTTGTACCTGACTGTGTTTGTGCGTTGCTATGACCTTCTTACTTCTTAATCATCATTAACAACTTATTTATTGTTTCAAACTCTTCTTCAACTTTCATGAGGATCTCCTCTTGTTTTGTTGGAAGATCTTTCATTTCCTCCTTTATGGGATACCTTCTCCATGCCTTCCTTAGTGACATTCTTGACCTCCCAGCCAATCTGATCCACAATGTCTTCTATCAGCACTAGAGTAGGGCTGGGTTTAGATGTTTTTATCTTCTTCCTTGATTATTATTCAAATTGGTCATTTCATGTCCTTTTCTTAGTATGTGCAGTCTAAGCTATAGTTTCATGGAACATTTATACATGTTAATCCCTAAATGTTTAACACATTCCCCCCTATAGTGTGGCACATTATATTAGTATTGATTTCATATTTGGTCTATTAGTGATAATTGTAATTAGTATCATTATATTAGTTATGTCGACTTGTGTCCATTAGTTGTAATTGTACCTCTTTGTCTCCTATATATAGGAATGATACCTTTTCAATTGAAACATGTATCTTTTCTTGTCTTTTGTACTTAGTACATTGTATAAGGAGGTTCCCCTCTCGAAGAGCCTAGCTATCATCTTTAGTATTCATTATTAAGGTGTGGATTACTATTTCTAGTCTCTTTATTCTCTTTTCATTCTCTTTTGGGGAATTTGGTGCTTAATATTTGGTATCAAATCTCTTTCCTTGGGATGAATTTCTCTGAAATGAATCATAATGGAATCTTCACTATAAAAAAAATTTCTACAGGGTTTTAGAAAATGAGGCTTGCAACCCATCGAGAAAAAATGCCAAAATATTTGTGGTAAAATATTCATATCGTGACTCATTATAGTTTTGGATTTATTCCCATTTCAAGTGATGTAGGGGCATAGGAGCCCTACCCAAACAGTCGGAGATAAATTATACAAGTGCTCGAAGGAAATTCGATGACCTCTAGCAAATGGGAAATACAATCGAAAGGGGGACAACTATAGTGGTTGACAGGATGCAAATCGACGGAGGGAGTAGTCAAAGGTTCTAACCAAGACGATGATCGATGGTCGATGAGAAAAAGGATGGAAAAGGTGAGAGTGGTCGACGACAATATCCTGACCAAAATATGAGACGAGACTGAGAAGTAAATCTGACTTATTGCGACAGGTGAAAGGACTGATTTTTTTCCATACTCCGAGGATAGAGTAGGTGGGGTAGTTGAAACAGTTGCAGGTCAGTTATGGCTGTTGTTGCAGTACATCCAAGTGGTGAAGTTTTCTAACTGGATCAGAGGATGTATTTAAGTGAATTCATGGTGATTCCTAGGAGTAGGTGAACTTATAGATGGAAATTCAAGTATTGTGCATTACGGTGAAAATATAAATACCAGTGTCTATGCAGCGAAGAGGGACCTTCAAGGGTTGGTTATCATAAGGCGAGTTGTGAGGTCATGAGGACACAAAAAAGACTAGACCGAAAAGAAAATATTTTTAAGATATTTATGTGTTAGAGGCCTATGGGTTGAGAACGTGTGTGTGCTAAGCATTGAGGGAGTATCATTGCCTATCGCAGATGTTTGTTGTTTGGTCAATTTCCATTCCGAGTAGTCAAGAAGAGACTTGTATGTAATTCCTCTTGTAAAAAGATATTGTTTACCATTTAAATTGAAAGCCATAATTATTGGCATCAGTCGTGTTATGTGTGTGTTTGCTTGCATTTTTTATGTGTACATTAATCAGCAGCCGACCACCTAGGTTACATCTACATCAGCTGGTATCAGAGAAGGAATTTATCATGCGTGAAAGGTCCAGTTGTGATTGGATGAGTGAAATAACTCTAAGTGCAGATGGATAGAGTTGTGGAAGTGTAGATCTGGTTTTCTGAGTAGAGAAATTTCTCAAAGAGGCGTTAACATCCGTGGTAGAAGGAAACGCGGAGGTGCATGGGTCGCTATAGACTGTGATATGTTTGAAGAATGCGTTCAGATGATGAGAACGACGAAGAACAAGTTAGTAGCCGTGAAGGAGGTGCAACAGCAAGGATACACCGTCGAAACTCTCAACCATAGTGATGACGAGGTTGACGATAGAGAATCTCAAGAAGAAGAAGAGGATATAGAAGAACCTGAATATAGACTCTTAAAAGTTATGTCGAAGATGAGAGGCAAGACTAAAATAAATGTACATACCTACTCATGAAGTTTGGACCCAGAATATTTGATATACTAGGTCAGAGAGATTGAGGAATAGTTCGACATGGAGTAGGTCGAAGACCATCAAGGGTAAGGGTTTATTGTCTAAAGTTGAAAGTTCATGCCTCGTTGTGGTGGGACAACATACATACCGATATAGTAAATAAGGGTAAGCAAAGGATAAGGACTTGGGATAGAATGGTCTTTAAGATGAAGGATAAGTCCCTTCCCACCGACTACATGTAGATCTCAATATTCAGGAGGTTGCAGGACCTAATATAGAAGGAGATGACCATAAAGGAATTCACGTAGGAATTCTACTGATTATTGATTAGGTCGGGACAGACCGATGAAGGAGAGAACACAGTTTCCAGATATGTTAATGGGATGAAGTACGCCACACAAGACAAGATGATCCTTTCAAAGTTAATAAATATCTGGAAATCATATCAATTGGTGTTGAAGGAAGAAGAGAAGCCGTCAAGGAAGACATTGACGACAAGAGGTAAGTCAACTACTAAAAGTCAAAAATATTCTGCCACCAAAGGACAAAAAAAGGGGGAAAAGAAGGAATAAAGTCAGGATGGCGGATGAGAATAAAGTATGACTGGAGGTGATGTACGCAAAAACCGATGGAGAAGTGAGAACCCTAGAGGTTGAGGCAATAGTGGTCATAAAGGAGCCTTCAGAGGTGGACGTGCAGAACAATTAAATATTGTTTGCTATAAGTGTTGAGAATTGGGACACAAGCAATATGACTTCCCAGAAAATTTTCATAATCCAGGTCGATAGGAAGCCAAAGGTCGAGAAGATGATGAACCTGATTCAACTGCGAAGGAACACTTTGGCCCAAAGTTGGGTTAGAAAGAGGTTGAAATTTGATGGCCCAACGGACACTGTTGTAGATGACGCAATAGGAGAAGGAATAACCGACATAGAGGAAAGCCATTTTTTGAACAAGGGAAAAGATCCGGGACAAATGTTGTATGACTGTCATCGATGGGGGTAGCATGGAGAATCTGGTCTTGATAGAAGTAATATACAAGTTTGGGATAAAGTGTTAACCACACCCAAATGCATATAAGGTATCGTGGTTGCATAAAGTTCATCATGTTACGGTGACGCAACAGTTTGAAATCAAATTCAAGATCAGAGGGTTGTATGACAACATGTTATGTGATGTGATTTCTATGGATGCATGTCACCTATTGTTGGGTCGACCATGGAGATATGACTGAAATATGCTAAATGACAGTTGACAGTTTCGATTGATTCACTTGGTTGAAGAGTTGAGAAACCAAGGAAAGGAGAGTGGATATTTGGAAAAGTGAGTGCTAATGTGTTCAACAAAGGAGTTCTTAAAGGAGGAAGAGAAGTAACAATGTTTCTTTACAGTTATTCCAAAGGCCCCAAGTGTCGATAGGCTGAATGAAATGGTTTTAAATCAACTTGATTCTGGGGTCGAATCTGTCAAACAAGGCGCCACATAGAATGACATCAATGGAAAATGTCGAGTTGAACCAACAAGTCCAAGAGTTTTTGGATACATGATTAATAAGATAAAGCTTGAGTATGTGTGCTGTACCAGATGTACTAGCACGTAAAAAGGGGGGAGAATGGAGAATGTATACCGACTTGAGGGATATTAACCGGATCACATTAAGTATAGGTTTCCATTACCAAGGATGGACGACTTGATAGACTGTTTGAGTGGAGTGACATAATTCACAAAGATCGACTTGAAGAGTGGATACCACCAGATCCGAATAAGAGAAGGTGATGAATGGAAGAAAACACTCAAGATGAAGGAAGGGATATATGAGTGGTTATTTATGCCATTTGGTTTGACTAATGCACCAAGAACATTCATGAGGTTGATGAACAAGTTTCTGAAGCCATTTTTGGCATATTTTTTGTTGTATACCTCAATGACATATTTATTTTTAGTCGAACCAGAGAAGAATACTTGTCACACGTTCAACAAGTCTTGCAGAGGCTAAATTAGCAGAAGTTGTTAGTAAACCTACAAAAGTGTTCCTGCATGCAAAAGGAGTTGGTATACTTTGGATTCATGATTTTCAGAGAAGGTATGAAGATGGACCCATAAAATATCAAAGTAATTTTAGAGTGGCTGGAATTGATAGTTTCTACCACAAGTTCATTAGATATTTCAGTTGAGTATGTGCACTATTGACAATGTGCATGAAGAAAGGTGATTTCAAGTGCATGGAATCATCTCAATGAGATTTATAGGAGCTGAAGTAGAAGGTGACAGAGAGCCCAATGTTATATCTTCTAAACTTTGAAAATGCATTTCAAGTCGACTACAATGTAATTGGGTTATAAATTGGAGTTGTGTTGAGAAAGGAGGAGTGACCAATAGCCGTATTCAAAGAGAAGTTGGATGAATCCAAGAAGAAGTGTTCAATCTATGACCAATAGTTCTATTCCATTGTGTAGGAATTCAAGAAGTGGAGGCATTATTTGTTTCCAAAGGAATTTTTGTTGTATACCGACCATCAAGGTCTGAGGTACTTGGATACTTAGGCAAGGTAGAATCAAAGACATATGAATACTTTGGCATCGATAAGACCAAAGAATGAGAAGTACTACTGGTTGGGAATGATGAAGGACCTGAGAAAATGGGTCCGACAATGAATAGTATGTCATCTCGCCAAAGGGAAAATCTAGAATACGAGACTATATTTTCCATTTCCCATATCGACTACACCATGGGAAGATGTCAACATGGATTTTGTTCTGGTATTTCCAAATATGCAACAAGGAAACAAAGCCATCCTTGTGGTAGTCGAAATATTTTCTAAGATGGCACACTTTATTCTATGCAAGAAGACAAGTGACGCAAATGGTAATGTTGTATTGTTCTTCAAATAGATTGGGATATTGCATGGGTTGTCGAAGATAATTACTTCATACAGAGATGCCAAATTCACGGGACATTTCTGGAGAACCATGTGGAAGAAGCTTGACACAAAGTTGCAGTTCAGTTATGCATATCATCCACATATTGATGGGAATACTAAAGTCGTGAATAGGAGCTTGGGAATCCGCTGATGTATTTGAATGTCGACAGACCGAAGTAGTGGGAAAATTTCTTAGAGCAGGAGGAATTCCCATACAACAACTCATTAAGTTGGTCAACATGAATGATTCCATTCTAGATCGTGCAAGGGAGAAGTTCACATGGAGTAACCTGACTTAGTTAGCATGCCGACAGGAAAGAGGAAGAGTAAAGATGCATAATCATTTACCGAGCACATAAAGGAGGTGCATGACTAGGTGAAGCGAAAACTTGAGAAGATAAACTCCTCTTACAAGTTCAGATTCGATAGGAAAATATGTCTGCATTATGTTTACAAAAGGCGATTTAGTGTATGTGCACTTGAGAAAACAAATATTCCTAAGAGGGACACACACCAAGATGACGTCGAAAAATATTGGGTCATGCAGAATCTTGAAAAAGATCTCAGATAATGCATATGTGTTATAATTTCCTAAATGTGTGGACATATCACTGAAATTCAATGTTTTCGACCTTCAGAATTTTGAAGAAGGGTTGAAGAGTGATGGAAGGGATATTGTCGAATTTCTTAGACAAATGTCATTCCAATTAAGGGAAGAAATAGCAGAGATGCTCGAAGAGAAAGAATTCATAAGGAATATGAGCCAAAATAAGAAATAATACTTGGTTTGATGGGTCAATAGGGACATCGAAGAGGCGAAGAGGATTTTAGAAGAAGAGCTCAACAGACTGCAGTGTCATGAGAAAAATTATTTTCAACCTTGGAATGTTGATGTAGGGGCACCAGAGCCCTAAACAAACAGTTGAATATAGATGACAAAAGTGCCTAGAGGAGAGTCGACAAAATCCATCAAATGGTCAATACAGTTGACATGAGGAGAGGTGTAGTGGTCAACAAGAAAAAGGTCGACGGAGGGAGTAGTCGAAGATTCCAACCAGGACGACGATCGATGATTCACGAGAAAACTGATGGAAAAGGTGAGCGTGGGTGACAGTAACATCACGCCCAAAATATGAGAGGAGACTAAGAATTAAATTTCACTTACTACGGTAGGTGAAAGGACTGACTATTTTCTAGAGTCCAAGTACAAAGTAGTTGGGGCAGTTGAAATAGTTGTAGGTCAGTTATGGCAGTTGTTGCAGTACATCCAATTAGCGAAGTCTACAAAACTGGATCAGAGGATGTATTTAAGTGTATTCATGGAAATGCATAGGAGTAGGTGAAATTATAGAAGGAAATCCTAGTACTATGCATTGAGGCACAATTATAAATCAGTGTCCATGTAACAAAGAGGTACTTTTGGGGGTCGATTATCAGAAAGCGAGTTGTGAGATCGCGAGGTTGCAGAAAATCCTAAACCAACGAGAAAAGAGTTTTAAGATATTTCTACATGAGATTCCTACTGGTTGAGAACTTGTATATGTTGATAATTGAGGAAGTATCATTCCCTCTTGTATATGTATCTTTTTTGGTCGATGTCCATTCGAACTAGTCAAGAAGATACTTGTATGTAATTCCTCTTATAAAAAGAGATTGTTTACCATTTAAATTGAAAGCCATAATTCTTCATATTATTCATGTTGTGTGTGTGTTTGTTGGCTTACATTTTTTTTGTGCACACTGATCATCAACTGACCACCCAAGTTGTGTTTGCATCATCAAGGTAGGGTTCCTGACTAGTATAAAAACTAGTCTAAAATATGTGTTCTAGAGAAAACGGTTATAAATCGGGAATTATAGATCCAAATTGAGTGAAACCTATTGCATCAGAAAGAAGAAAAGCCACGGTATATTTGGTAGCAATTTTAGGCTTAGATCTAAAAAATGGACACGTGGCAGGCTATACACGCTCACTCTTCTTAAAAGGCCAAAATTAACAAGTGTTGGGAAAATTGTCACAACTATTTTATGGCACATCCAAATTCAATGAAACCTACAAAATTGGAAACATGACATATTAGGATACCATAGGCCAATATTTTAGAATTAGAGAGGATGAAATTCCAGGTTTACCTAACCTAAGTTGAAAGGTCAGATAGAAAACCAGTCTTCAAATCAGGTACGCCATTTTAAATTTGAATATATTTTAGTATAAGGATCTACTTAAGGTGAGCCAAAGGTGTGATATATATTTATATTGTTCAAAATGCCACCAAAAGCTAGTGGACAAAATAATAGTCCACTCTCCACCAAAATATTCATCCCTGACCTATAATGAAAGTGAAGACATATTTTAGGGTGTCCAAATTGGAAGATGTGATTAAAGGGACTATATATAGGGTTAATTTGGTTAACTTGGAAAATAAGATGGCTAGTAAAGAGGATCTAGTAAAGATGACCAATGAAATGGCTAGTTATAAAGAAGAAATGCAAGATTTGAAGGTATAGATGAATGAGATAAGACTTAGCTTTCCTACACATTCATTTACTCAAGAAGATGATAATGAGGAAAAGGAGGAATTATTCTAGACACATATTGAGAAAATTGAAAAACAGTTAGAGAATAAGAGGTTTGAGTCCAAATTTTTTTATCATCATGGGTTCAACTTAGGTCCAAGGAACTAATTTATTCCCAATATTTGCATGATAAATTTTGATGGCAATGATCCATTACAATGGATATTCTATATGGAGAAATTATTTGATCTACACCAAGTTCTAACTTTGCAAAAGGTAAATGTTGCATCATTATATTTAGAGCCTGATCAATTTTTATGGTATAAATGGATTTGTGTCGTAAAAAGGAATTTATTATCTATTGGTCTATATTCATGGAAAAATTGATTGCACATTATGGAAATATTAATAGCAACACCTTATTTATCGAGTTAATAAATCTCAAGAAAAAATGTCTAGTTACAGAGCACATTAAGTAGTTTTAGAAGCTAATCCTTAGAGTGAAGAGAATTTCGGAAGATAATATGTTGGGTATTTGAACCACCATCCCTGGAGAAGTATTTCATGATGCCAAGGAAGTGTTCAATGGTTACAATAATTGGGAACATGGATTTTAATTTTCAAAAAAAAATTCATGAAATTTTCCAGCGAAGGAAAATAATTTGTGTTAAATAGTATCACAAGGAAACCAAATAGGGTGATAAGATCTGTTAGGTATAACTCCCGATTTATTGTCTATTCCAATGCAAAATCCTATACTTATACAAATATCCTGGTGGTTGGGTTTCACCTTCCGCTCAGCTGGTTTAGCTTCCTATCTATTCATATTCCTATTTTATTTATTTACAATAATCCTGACGGATTATTCTAACAAGATCAATGGTATGGAAAATATGCTAAAAAGGAAAACAAGGTGTAATTGCATAGTTATGCCCATTATATGTTCAAACATATAAGGCTTATAATTCCCCAGATCCAAAGGGTCCTTAATAAGCATTCCAACGTATTTGAAGATATTCCAAAAAGTATTCCACTTATTTAATATTTGGACCATTCTATTCACTTAATTCCAGGAAGCGTTCCTTCTAGCATCGGACCTTACAAATACCCCTATGACCATAAGAATGAAATGGATCACATGGTCAAAGAAATGTTAGAGGATGGCATAATTAGGCCTAGCCAAAGTTCTTACTTGCACTAGTGGTAATGATACACATGAAGTATGGGTCATATTATATATATTTTTCTCTCCCTTTTAATAAAACTACAGTAGCTGCTACCTTCATCAAAATAGTGCATAATTTACATGGAAAACCGAAGATTATTGTAAGCAATATAGATCTATTTTTTACTGGAAAATGTTGGGATGTATTATCTCCTTGTTTGGGTGCCTAGTTGGCTCATAGCTCATCTTATCATCCTCAATATGATGTCCAAATTGAGATAGTTAACAAATGGTTGGAAGTTTATCCTCATTGATTTGCAACTGATAAACAAACACAATGGGTGAAATGGTTGTCTTTAGCAGAATGGTGGTACAATACTTCTTTCTATACATCATAAAAATGTCATTGTTTATGGAACTTTATGAGTACCAACCTCCATATATAACATCTCCTTTAAAAGGAAAATATAAAGTTCAAGTCATGTAAGATCGTATAGAACACTATCAAGAAGTTATCCAAATATTGAAGGGAAACCTGGCTAAGTAAAAAAAATAGGATGAAATAATAGGCAAAGAAATATCGTAGTGAAAGGAGTTCTGAAGAAGGAAAAATCATATGGGAACCTGAACAAATCACTGAAACAAGGATCAAACAACTACAAAATTGGGTTATTACTAAGTACCTCATCAAGTGGAAGAACTTTACTAGTTGTATATTCGACATGGGAAGATGAGTCCTTCATACATAATAATCTGCAACTAACCAAGTGTTGAGGAAAAACACTTGTCTGAAGGGGAGGGGCATGCTAAGCCCTAAATGTTGTGCACATTTACCACTACAGTGTGGACCATTATATTAGTGTTGATGTCAACTTTGGTCTATTAGTGGTACTTGTCAATAGTATTATTATATTAATTATGTCGGATTGGATCCATTAGTTGAAATTGTACCTCTTTCTCTCCTATACATAGGAATGAGACCTTTTCATTTGAATCATGTATCTTGTCTCGTCTTATGTACTTAGTAAAATGTGTAAGGAGGTTACCCCTCAAAGAGGCTTGTTATTCATCTATATTCTTAATTATTAAGGAGTCGATTAGTCTTTTCAGTCTCTTTATGCTCTCTTCAAGCTCTTTTGGGGAATTTGTTTCTTAACACTACGCTTCTAGTCTCCTTTTCAGTGGATTTATTATGTGGTGGTGTGTTTTGTTGTTCGGGATGCTTCCGTTGTGTTACTTCTTGTTTTTTCAATGGAATTCTCCACACCTGATGCCAATCATTTACATTCTAAGCAATGCCATCTCATAAATACCTAAACATGGTAGATAACCACTGCTTATGGGGATCTCTTTAGCTTATACATAGATATGATGCATTCATGCATACAATCCCCTTATATAATTCAATCATATGTAGTTGTATACATGGTACATACTATTGATGATAACCCTAATATGCTTATTGTATATAAAGAAATCAATGTTGTTATAAATGTGTCTACGCTTGTTGTTTGTAAACCATATATTTGCATATCTTGTCGCTAAAAAATGGTTTACTATTTTTATCAAAGAAATAACTATCTCTTGGCTCCTTCTAGACCACTAGTGAAATGAAAATTAATATCCAAGTGTAATGAAAATGTGTACCTTTCTCTTGCGCTCCTTGATAGGAAACCAAAAAATCATTTAGGAGGAACGCTGACCAATTCATTTGTACTCCCTCCATGCATTGAGTTGCATCTGCAATAATTGCTACTGAGACTTGGTCTTGGGGACTCTTCTAAAATAGATTACATGGTAGGATCTAGATTGAAAATCTCGCAGATATATCATTGATGAGCTCAACTTCCAATCATATGCTAACTCTTTGGGTTCCAAATTTCTCTGTTATCTTCTTTTCTAGGGATTTTTCTTGTTTCATGTATAGAAGGATTCTCACATATTCTCCTCTTGTGGGAAATCCAATTATTTTTTCTATTGTCTTGGCATTAATGGACATAGGTTTTTCCATCCACAAGAACCCGCCATGTACACATGACAATAATATCTTTTCACACAATTTCACATGTGGGTCCTTCCAAAATGAGGAATCTCCAGCAAATTTACGATCCTCGATTTCTATAATCCAAACACCCATGTTTGAGGTTCCAATCAACTGATGCCTTCAAGTCTAGAAACATTTCTTCATTGGTTAGGTCATAATCCACAAACTGAAACTTGTATAGTTTTCCTAACATATCTTCTTTGAAGAGAACACCCTCTGGAATTTTTGGTACTGGTATATCTGTTGTCTCTATGTTTGGTAGGGAGACAAGTGTCCCGGTATGATTTCTCGAATAAATATAGTCACGAGGGAACTTCACTGGATTTGATGCCAATTCTCATGATGTCTGTGCAGTCCCTTCATGCAACCTTATATACGAGTTCTTCGATTTGGTCTGTCTCTTGGGTGCCATGGTCTCTATGGGCACAATATTCAACTATCATCCTTCGTCTATCTCTAAATTCAATTTACATTATGTATTTCGTGACTGATGTATTATGTGGTTTCTCATGGTTGCATTTATAATTTTTTGATTTCTTGTATAAGAAGTTTTGGTACCATTTTCCATCATTATTTCCTTCCAATTTATTCGTATTTTCCTTGAATTGGTATATATCCATTCAAATGCCCTCTACCACCACCAATTTTCTTAGTAATTTCATTGTTTCTTAGTCTTATCACTAGTTTATTAGTCATTAATGCTTTCCATGAGCCTATCACGATTCCTTTCTGCATGCAACTTCTTCTGTGACAGGTCTGGTTTTCTATAATTTACCCATGTATTAAAATAAAGGGTGTATTGAAAAATTTATCTCCCATTAATTCAATATCATTTCCTTAAATTACCATACTTTCTTGTTTCAATGTAAGAGACTTGGTCTAACTTTCTATTATATTTTCAGCACATAGAATAAATTCACAAGTTTTCTCTTTTTGTTCTGGTAATTTTTTTTCCAACTTTTCTGCATTTTTCTTTCTCTTGATTTTCCAAGATACTTTTTTTGTTTGTTTAGAGCATATGGAGCTATCTGATATTATTTTAATATTATTTTCTTGTTTTCCTTTCCAAAATTGGTTGGATTCCTTAAGTTCTTGCAGTTCTAGGATTTTTGGTCAAATATGTTGCATTTGCAATAGACTATATTGTTACAGAACCTTGTAATATGCCTAGAATTGTTGCACTTCCAATTTTGAAAATTCCATCAGCACTCTTATACATTGTTATGGTTTTGTTGTTATGGTTTTTTTGTCCATAGAGTCATTCTTTAGCATATATGTTACAATCCATTGCACTTTGCCCAAATTTATTACAATAGAAACAATACCCAAGAAAATAATTTTTGTTCATGAGTGTATGTTGTTTCCTTAATAGTTTAACCTTCCTATATTCACTTCTGTCAGACCTAGGATAATTATTCTTTTATCCCATACCGGTGTTCTAATTGTTGCCAAACCCAAGACCAGTCTTTTCATATGGTGATCTTTGAAAACTAAGGATGTGATCTAAAATAATGGTGCTTTTCTCGAACTCTGAAATTGTTTCCAAATGGGTAATTATTTTATCCAACTCCTCTTTTAGTAAAAGGATATCAAGCTCTTGCTTTTGACAAATTTCCTTCTTCTCTTGAAGTTGGCTTGTCAGACTTTATTCAATTTTTCTTGCTTCTTCTACTTGAGTTCTTAGACCAACAATAATCTTTGTAGTTTCCTCATGGTCTTCATGCTTTTCCTTTTTTATTCTTCTAGTGGATCTTCCAACAATGCATTTTTTCCTTTTGAGCTTCTTGATTTTGTCTAGAGTACAAACTAGTTGTCTTTCAAGATCAACTTCATCTTTCTTATCTCTTGATTCTTTAGATGTTTTGTTTTCATTTTCAGAGGAATATTTTATATCCAAGGAAAAATATTGCTTTATAGCTTTCTTTGATATTGCTTGATTCCTTATCCATCCTTTTGATGGGACTGACTAACTTATCATCAGCATGTTCACTTTGTCTGTCTTGACTATTATTTGTTTCCTTAGAAGATATTCTATCTTTTAGTGGCGTTTTATTTTTTTAATCTTCATATTCCTTTGTGTAAAGATTTTGTAAATTGTCCCAAAGCTCTTTAGCTGAATTATATTGTCCCACTTTGTTTTTCTCAGAATATGATAGATTGCATTCATTTCCTTTGCATTGTCCTTTTGTAACTTTTTTCAGCTGCACCTTTTGGTCGAGTCTTAGGGATTGCATAACCATTCTTATTTGAATTCCACATATCAAATCCAAGTGACTTCAAATAGGCTTCCATTCTTATACCCCAAAATAAATAGTTTGTTCCATTAAATAAACGAGCTTTGTCTGTATTGGAACCAAATTCCTCGCAATCCCTATCTTCCCAATGATCTTTCTTCCAATTGTTATACTATATCTAAAGGAACCTGCTCTAATCCCAATTGTTGTTCCCCAAGAGATACTGAGAGGGGGGTGAATTATTATCATACAATTTAAACATATTTTACTTTATTAAACAAGAAAATTTATTAATCCGAAACATTCATTAATCTCAAAACATAGAAAACATTGTGCGCAAGATATTTATAGATAAAAATTTATGTAATAATAGAATATTTGATTACATAGATTTATGGGAGACACCAATCTCCAAAAATAGTGCAAGCACCCACTCACATAATTTGTATACACCAATATGACAGCGACAACAACCCCTTATGCAAGCACCAACTTGTTGTTTACATGAACCAACTTATGAGGACACCAATCCCATTATGAGAAACAACTCATAATCATCAATCTCTAACTTGTGTAGTCAAGCACAAACCTATCTCATAGATGATAACAATAATTCTCCTAAGCACCAACTCAAACCTGCGTTGTCACTATTCTATTCTCCTACTTTGTGCATTCATATATGAGCACTTTCCTTAGATACTAATACACACATAACTTCTTCTTTGCAATCATATTTATGCTTCTTTGGAATGCTTCCAAAAATTCTTCAAATATCTCAGACATCCTCATCTTCTAGGACGTGGAAAATTCATCTTCTCCTTGGCATTGCACACCTATTCAAACATCCATACTTACTTGGATGGATCATGAAGTAGGGAGATCACTCCCTTTATTTATGCAAGTGTTGAATAATTTTATGGAATGACAAAATATCTTATGGCAAGGATGACTCAACATTCTAGTTGTAGTATCCCTGTCTTTTAACACTTTGACATTAATGGAAACTCTATTTCCAATACGAGTGCCCCCCATGGAGACACACTTGATTGAATGTACCTGTTTTCCAACAACTCTTGCAATTGTGTTTTCAACTCTAGCAATTCTGGTGTATTGATTATGTAAGGTATCTTGGAAACTGGTGTATCTGCTAGTACAATATCAATTGTAAAATCAATTATATCCCTCTTCAAAGGAAGTTTTGGAACTCCATAAAGAAATACATCCCCAAATTCTTGCAACACATGATAGTCCTCCAACTTGGGAACTTCATTTTATGTTCTATCAAATACATGGGTTGCATACAATTGACAACCTTTTCTAAAGAGCTACTTTAGTCGTAAGGATAAAATTAGTTTAATAGAAACCACCTTTGGAATTCCTTTTACTGTCCTTTGGTTTCCTTCTTCATCAATGCATTCAAAGATTTGTTGTAGTAGTCAAGTTTGACTTAATGTTCTTCCAACCAATCCATTTCCATGAGAATATGATAAGAATCAAGTAGCAAAATATTCATATTTTCCATGTGAAGAGTCCATCCATTTGCAATGGACATTTCTCCACCACTTCACAAACTTTCCTCTTGGTTCCAGTGGCTAGTTGGACCAACCATGATTTTATATGTTTTTTTTTTAAGAGCACACATCTCAACAACTTTAGGACTGACATAACTTTGAGTAGATCTAGGGTCGGTTAAAATGGAAATAGGTTGCTTTGAAATCTTACCTTAACCTCAACCACAACTAATTGATGGTATGTTTGGCGGTCCTCTAGTGCAACATAGATTATAGGGATGGTCCTTTCCACCTAACCCATAGTTTCATCATTTTGGATGTTGTGAACATGCTTGGCTCTCCCATTTCAATGTGGACGGTTTCTAAGAAAATGGTCCACTTGGCATCCCTAACATTGAATTGGTTATCTTGGATCTCTTGGCTTATCTCCCATCATCCTATATGCGTTAGTCACAGCCTATGGTGGCTTCTTTTGTTGATTTTTGAAATGAGGAAGATTGAATATCCTCTTTCTTTGGTTAAACTTATCCTTCTTCTTATCCTTCCATGCCTTATGGAGTTATGCCCTACTTTTATTTTGATCATAACAATACTTGGCCTTCCTTGTGGTTTCACCTAGAGTTTGAGGTTCATCAAACTCAATTCAATACTTGTATGACTAATGTAATCCACTTAGAAAATGTTGAATTTTTACCTTATCATTTTGATATACTTGAAATATATCAACATATCCAAGAATTTTTTGGAATAATCCTCCATGGTCATTTGTCCCAATTTCAACTCATGTAACTCTTTCATTTTGTCATCAGAGTACCTATCAAAGAGGTTCTTTTGCTTGAAGTACTTCTAGAATTGCTTCTGTACAATCTTCATTTCATTGTGTTTCATCACTTGCCTAAGCTCATCTCAACATATAGAATCTCTTCCATTAAAATTGAATATGACCACCATTTCCTTCATGTTCTTGGAGTAGTCATGGGATTGCAAATAGTTCCTCATCCCAAGAAGCCAATCTGTTTTCTCTTTGACCATATTTGGTTTCACCATCGAAAGTAGGAGGTTTTGTCTTCAAAAATTCACCATCTAAATTGTTATTGAAAGGTATCTTCTAATGCTTGTTCCTTTGAGATGGTGATCTTGAGTATTCAATGGAGTCTTTAGACGTAGATGACTGACTAGAAGATAAATCTAGAAAGTGTGTCCTCTCTATAAAATCCCTTCTTGAGTTATTGGACCTGTTATGAGGATTCATCCTTGAGATACTCCCACTATTTTCCTCATTTACTAAGTGTTTTCCATGATGAATCTTCCTCTAAATGTTTGTTAATATTTGGAGCATGGATACATTTATCTAGTTTCGTTCTTCCTGATATTAAATCAACCTCTAATTATATGCTCTGCAACTTTTTAATTCCACTCTTAACTTGTTCATCCATTATACTATCTCTATATTCTCAACATATATATTTTCCATTGTGACATATGTTTTAGTTGCATAGGGATCTTGTGCACCATCCATCATTAATGGTTTTCATGTCCCAACCGAGACCAAATATTTCCAACTTGAACTATAATAAATATTGACCATTAAATATCCCTTATATGATATTGTATCTGCAAAAGTGTCCATATAACAACATTGTTTGCTTCATTACATTCTTGGAAAATCATAAAATTAGTTTTCATGGATTCTTGAAACTACCCATATTGACTTTATTTGTCAGATCAAGGTTACAAACATTTTTATGTTCAATTCTTAGAAACATATGAAACACACATTTAGGATATGATTGTGCAAATTTGTTCCCCTATGCATAAGATTTCTAATGACTATAAGTATGTCCATTTTTTATTTATAGGAAAAACGTTACACCCTTTCAAAATCACAAATTTTTGCCCAATTCTACACTTTTCCTACTGCAGGTGTAATTAGCTCCAGATACCAACTTCAACCATGTGTAGAATAAAATCTAGGAGAAACAAAAAAAAATCTATCGAATCTTGAGAATACTCATGACAAGGATTACTCAGGAATTTTCAAATTTTTTATTTGATGCTCTAGTCAATTTCTATAAATTTCTAGAATTTACTACTTTTGATATTTTCATCTTTCTCATACTTGGAATTCTAAGAAAAAATGGATATCTCAGAAACTGAGCATTTATGGGAAAACTTCCTCCAACCAAATTTGTTTGTTTTGATGAGTAGGTAAATGTTGAGTCCATAAATTTTCTAGTCTCGTTTAGGCCCAATTTTACTTCCAAGTTTTCTGAAATCCCTAAAAGTTACCAAGGAATATTAGATTTTGTACTTCACCCCAGTTTCACACATTTTAGAATTTGGTCATACAATACTAGATTTATTTTTTTTCTAGTCCACGTATGCACCATAAAAATTTCAGCCCCAATAGGTCCCCTATTGGGTCTCTCGATAATGATCCTTAAAACCCACTAATTCAAAATTTCAATAAAATTTGAGCGAAATGGGCTTGTTCCCCTCACTAACAGTTCTATAGCCTTCCTCAATGGTGTCAGAATGTCATAAGTCTCATCAGATTACGAGCTAAGCTTCTTTCATTATAGACAAATCAAATTTTCAGGATTTTAGTACTTTTTATGTTGTCATCTTTCTCAAATTTTGAATTCTAAGAAAAATTGGCTATATCACAAACTAAGCATTTTTTGAAAAACATCATCCAACCAAAGTTGCTTGTTTTGATGAGTACGTAAAATGTCGAGTTCATAATTTTTTTGGTCTCATCTAGAGTCACTTTTACCTCCACATTTTTCAAAATCCCTAAAAAGTGCCAAGGAATATTGGATTTTGGCCTTCTTTTGCACCTCAATTTCACAAATTTTGGAATTTTTCCATATTATACTAGATTTATATATGTTCCTATAATGGGACTACACCATAACAATTTCGCCCCCAACATGACCCCTATCGGGTCTCTAGGAAATTATCTTTAAAACCCACTAATTCAAAATTTTAGTAAAACTGGAGAAAACGGGCTTGTGCCGCTCATTGGAAATTCTATCACCTTCTTTAATGGTGTCAAAATGTCATAAGTTTCATTGAATTATGAGCTCAAATTCTCTCATTATGGAGAAAACAATATTTTGTTTTGTAGACCTATTTAATCTTTTCTCACGTGACCACTATCAGACTCTCCTCATTGGGTAGGAATTTTCATATCAAATTGTTCTATATTATGAGCTCTTGATCTCTCTAATGTTCGATGTCCTATATTGCAACAGAAAACCCCTTCCAGGTCATACTCCTGAGTTGTTATTGAAAGCACTACCCATATATCATCCTGATAAGCTTCTTCTGATGACCTTTATCATATATCCTTTATCAAAATATTCATATTAGACCTCCTTCATCAGAACTT
Organism: Pseudotsuga menziesii; assembly: GCA_001517045.1. NCBI lineage: Eukaryota > Viridiplantae > Streptophyta > Pinopsida > Pinales > Pinaceae > Pseudotsuga > Pseudotsuga menziesii. The sequence goes on from LPNX010959201.1 coordinate 34,583, forward strand.
TCATGTTGGAAAATCCAATCCATCAGACTCTGATCATTATCGAAATTCTGTGCATGCACTTTAAATATTAATTCTCAATGGTTCTCTTCCAATGAGGAATTCCTAATACATTGCGTTCTGATACAAAATCACACTTCTACTCCATTTTGGTCCTTTGCATTCACACTTGGAATCTTCTCTCAATGGTTATCCTCTGATGATAAATTCTTGATTCTTCGCTCTTGATGAGGTATTTTTGAACCATCAGATCCCAATCCATCAGAAATCCTTATTCAATTGAGATATCTCATGTTCACCTTTGGAATAATTCCTCGATGATTCAATCCTAATATATCTGTTGGGATCATCACATCAAATGACCCTTGTTGAATTCGAGTTTTCATACTTTTTCATATTGGACACTTGGGTTAACACTAGACTCTTTCATAACTTAATAAGCTCCCTCCAATGACCTTTATTCGATATTTCCTCTCATGCATTCATCCTGTGTGATTGATCCACATGTTACCCCAAACCCACATGGATACTCCACGTCACATTTTGTCCATGTAGCATGGGTGGGGCCCATCTTAAATTTTCTCCAAAATTTCATAATTCTGTAAAATTTTGATTTCGCAATTTCACTAATCGCTCTAATTTTTTTCCCAAATTTTCTCAACCAATCTACCATTCTTGTTGGTAGACCACATATTTAAAATTTGGGATCCATTAGAACGCCATTTGACAATTGAACCATGGATTTTCATAGAAGTGTTTTGTCAACACTTCATATGCAACTATAATTTATTCCTAGAAGTGTGTATTTCAACCCATACAATCCTCATGCTACAACCAAGAGATATGATACCACTCTATCACCTCCCCATCCATCATTCCGACCAACATAGGTGGATACTTACAAATTTCAACCCTCTAAATCTTGTCCCATGGGCCATAAAAACACATTCATAAATAAGAATTGTATGTGAGGATGTATAAATATAAAGAACGACAATAAAACTCTATCCACACATACATCATGCATATACAAGAGTAATTATCATAGGATGAAAATAAAATCATTCCACATTCAAATACAAGAGAATACTTCTCTTTTAACAAAGAAGATCCAAGCAATTGGTTGTGTAAGAGTGATATTCCACCCAACCATAGGTATCAACTACATATGCCGCCCCCAATATTGATTATGAGGCCACCAAGGTGAAGGAAACACCTATATGATTCTCTCTCTCATCCCATAACCCATTTTCTCTTATGCTGAGTCAAACTTTCCACCTTTGAGCATTGACATGGATCTCAGTCAATCATACCCATCCATGACACTCTTCTCTACTTCCCCACACAACATAAGGAAGTAATTTCCCTTCAGTTCTCCATAGTTACCTTAGGAAATCCAACCCTTACAATTCTTACCTGTGTGTGCAGAAAGACTTCAACTTGACGTATGTTATTGGAGAAGCTCATGCAGTATTAATTCGTGGCTTCTCAATAATTTAGGAGTAGCAAAACTCAATGGGTAAGGGTTCCTATCTTTCCCAACATCTATACCCACCTAAAACCATCTCTTTTTTTCTCAAATATACAATTTTCCTTCACAATTTCGAATTTCTAGTTAATGCACAATCTAGTAATGGGAATGACATGAAAAGTGAGAGAAGAAATATGCCTATTATAAAATTCAGTGTAAAAATTTTCTTTTGAAAAATGAATAATAGCTTCCAAAGAGTGATGACAATATGGTGGAAAAGACAATTGACATAACTTCTATCCACAGAAGAGAGAGGACTCTTGCATCTTTCTTAGAAGTATATTCATCATGCTTCCATAACTACGTGAGAATACTTTCCTCGCCATCCTCACACTTGCAATCAATGATTGGATTTAACAATTAAACTGAAGTAATTAGGTCGTTTAAGGCACATTGCTAAAAATGGATGAGTTCTAAGTTTGAAACTTGACAACAAAGGATTTAATCTGCCATAGGTCCCCTTTCCTCTTCCCCTCTAGTGAAATCATAACTTCCCTGGTGCTATTTACGCAACCACATTGAACCATTTTATTTTTATTCGAACATAATATCTACATATATTTCAAGTTAGCATGATAAGCTAACCACATGATCCATATAGAAATATTTACATTCGTATCCATTCACTAACCATGTCTTGGAATTGAGCTCTTCACTAGGAATCCATACTAGTATATTTACATCATTTACTTAATTTGATTTAATACATACCAAGTCAAAATTGGGGGTATTAGAATTTGGGGTGATGGCTCACTAGGAGGCCCAACACATTCCCCTTATTTCCATGAACAAAAATTAAACCTCCTATTGAGACACATGCCATTTGTGATCTCCTCCATCCACATAGCTTGTACGAGGGTGCTCATCTTATCAAAAATGCACCTTGAAACCCCATCTAGGTGACCTATATTTATAACATTAAAAACAAACATTATCCCTAAAAATAACTCCAATATGAGAAATACAAATTAATCAAAGTTCCTAAGGCATAAGATCCCAATCCCTTCTAAACATACCTCCAAAATGCTTTTCACATGCCTTTTACTACCTCTTCAATTTTTTATCTTTACAATATCATTGCATTAGAGTCCAAGTTAACTCATCATATCAATAATCACTCTTGTCAAGTTTTCATTAACTGCAATCAGTATAAAATTAATAGATGCAATGACTATCACTACAGAGTTTTTAGAAAAAACATTAGGCTCACTTGAAATAATATCAACAAGGTACAAAAAGTATAATACTATAAGAGATTATTTAAAAATAAAATATGAGTCTTCACCAACAACCATTTGGATACTCATTTAGAACTTTTTAAACATAACCCTCAATAATTATGGAACAAATTATACCTATGAATGCTACAATTGAGCCTCAACTTTTTCTCCTCAAATGACATTAAATAAAATGAATGAAGCTGTCAAAAGGAAAGGAAAATGGCATAGAAGGATATCAATGTGAAATTATTAAGATTGACAACTCTATTCTTATCTCTCACATCCAAATCCTATTCAATACTTCACTAAGACAAGAATTTCCTAAACAATAAACAAAGAATTCCATCATATCTATTTATAAAACTAGGGGAAAAAACAATCATTCTAATTATTGAACTATAATGATTTGTCATTTATTGTCCAAGTTTTCTCGAACTATTTTAGAAAATAAGATTAGTGGTTTGATGGATGAAACAAACATAGAGCTAAAGGCCATGTTGATTTTAAGGGAAAACACTCAACAATGAACCACATCCTTAACTCTAGGATCATTAAGATGATTCAAGCTTTTGTAGTTATATGATTTGTCCATGATCTTTTGGATTTTTCATTGTGTTTAGGATCACTGTTGAAAATTTTCTTAATAATAAAGAATATATATTTCTTTATTGAATTTAGAAAATTGTCATAACTCCAAACACTCCTTCAACATCGTTCCCACATGAAGCCTTCTAAATTGTATGGATAACTTAGGAAGTCCCTTCAATCCTAGGTTTTCCATTTTTATACTCTACAAACAAGCCATTTCCAAGCTTAAGACTAATCAATGATAGTTTGATGTTATTTTTTGCTCAAATTATATGCATAATCTTCAACCCATGGGCTCATAAACTTCAATATGCAAGCATAGGAAATGTTAGATTAAATCCTACTCTAAGAAGGCTAAACTAAATGAACCAAGTACCATAGGAATTCATCACTTGAATTGAGATCTACAGTGATTTTAGTTAACAAAGGCATCAGACACAATCTTGCATTTTGTTCATAAGGTCACAAATTTCATTCAACAATTTTTTGTTCAATTCATTAGATCTCAATATAAGTGGGCATGTCTGCAATACACTTGTAATAAAAATCACTGAAAGCGTAAATTGATAAAACTAAATAAATATCCATCAACTAGATTGATCGATACGAAGATACTTTCATAAGCATGGACTATAGTCTTTCATTCGTATTGTATTTCAAATGTTCATGTAATATAAAGTTAATTGATACCATCCTTCAATATTCACTAGAAACAAATCCCTATCGTCAACTATGCACAATTCCAAATCAAAACATTTAAGAAATTTATGAACCAAAAAATTAACAAGCTATACATAAACAAAGATTCCACAAAGATGTGTTTTATGATTGGATTGACAACATAAGTTTTTCTTATTAGCACATGTTACAAATATTTTACTATTATTTATTAAGGGTTCATACGACAAAACGAGAAAAATTAATGTTAATAATTCAACCTTCAATGGAGACTTGTCATTTTTGCAAAGGAATAACAGATAGTGAGAATACAAGCAATGAGAACATTGTGCTTAAACAATAAATTATACATATGTTGTAACTGAAATCAAAGAGATGAACTACAAACTAGTTTACTTATAAATCTTACTGCTATAGAAAAAAAGAGCAATACTGACTGAATTGAGGGTACCTCCCAATTAGTTCCACGCTGCTTAAAAAACTAAAAGTATAGATTGTAATCATGCACACACAACTTATCTCATAACATCATCTTAGCTACTTTTATATTAATAAATCAAAGGTTCAACAATACAAAGTTAAGAAACCAAATAGTTATCTTGTAATCTCTATATCATGTACAACCCACAAGAGTGCAAAGGTATACCCAAAATGAATCCCCTATTCCACACCTCAAACACATCAATTATAATAGTGTGACTTGTAAAGATAGATACAATTTTTCATTTTTGGTAAATCCTTGACAAATATAGTACATAAATCGGATCCAATTATATTCTCATGACATGCCAATGCATGAGAATATCTTCAATTGTTACCATGACCATATTCCATGCTGAGTGCGTTATTTTTGGTGTATTTTGAGTGTAGGATATGGATTCCCGTGTTTCCCCTAGAACCGATTTAATCAACATGGAAGCATCTCGAGGTATCCAATAGAGAAACCCATGTGTCAACTTCCTTTATATAAGTGTGTTGATATGTTGAACAATGAGGGTGGTTACCCGGGATTCGTATTTGAGTTACAGGATCTGGACTAGTCAAATCCATCATTAGTAATAAACAACATTTAATTCTCATAACTTACCAAAAACAATTGAAAAGACATTAATTTATCAAGTAATTACCTTTTTGAGATTTGGATGACATTTTCATGGAAAATATGGTAAAAGGAATGATAATGCACAAAAAGGAAGTGTTAATAGAGGTCGAAAGGATAACTTGAAATGAAAAATGGCATCAAATTAGAGGGCCAACACCCCCCTACACTTGATATTTTGTGTGTCCTTGTGCAAACGAGGTATATAGTTGATGTCTCGGTACCAAAATTTATCAAAAATTTTGTGAAATTAGGTCAATGCTTCAACTATGTACATTAGCATTACCTATTGACATATTCAGAATATCGGATCCTTTTCTTCTATGTTATTCCTTAAGTTTATTTCCGAATGTCCTATTATGCAAGGCTGAAAACTAAATCCATTTATACCATCTTTTGTTAAGTCTGTGTAGCTTCTTGTTATTTATTTTCAATCTTTCAATTCTCCCTTGTAGTTAAGCACCCTTTTCCTTTAAGACTATGTTTTCACTCTTCACATACATATCCAATATCTTAAATTATTCAATTTCTTCCTTTAGTCTCTCAATTTTCTTGTTTTTTCTTATTTAGTTTCAAGGATACTAGTCTGCTTGGGACATTGGAGAACATCGTATGTTTGATAGGTTTAGAATACCCTATGTTGTCCTCAAAATCATTGAGCACTAGTGTCAAAGGTCCATCAGAGTCAAGTTGCTAGTATACATAAGTTTTAAACTAGAAGAAATTAGTTCTGAACTTCTTGGGCCAAGAGGTTGTAGATTTCTTTTGTTGAACATAGATATGCTCTGTATGTATTGGCTTAGTATGTAAAGAAGCAACGTTTTCAATTGGAGTGACTGGTAAGGGAGGTTTTATACTTTATTTTTTTGGTCCCCTTTTAACCATGCTTCTAGTGATTCTCCTAGGGATAACTGGTGTGGCTGGAGTATACTTCCCATGTATCCTTTCTAATGACATATTTTTGGAAACTTATACACAAGTGGTGAAAGCTTCATTGTTACCTTTATCATCATCACTAAGAATAACAATGACCTCCCTAGGTATCTCTCCATGCTCAACAGTGACAACACTTAACTAATTGTGAATTAAAAACACATCCCAACTACCATTCCTCTTATGCAACTCTTCTACAATTAACATTTTGATTAGGCTGTAGTGGTATAGATGATGATTAACTTTCTTAGGGTTTTGTTAGATATTCTTTGACATTTTAACCAAACTCTTACATAAGTAAAATGGAAAATTGATGTGATCATTTTCTTTGAAATGTAGGAGTAGATGGATATGGTCAAGAAAGGTAATCCAATACCTCACATCACAAGTGATGTATTTTTGTAGCACAAGCAATAGATCTATTTACTCATCTTTAATCCATGATCTGGGAACACTTTTTCCCCAATTCATCCTCCCCTCAGTCGGGCATAAGAACCAATTCCAATATCCCTATTCAATTTGCTTATTTTTAAACCACCTTTCCCAGTTCAGGGAAATCCAGTAACTTGGGTCACTTATTCCTCTGATACTTCCATTATCAAATCACTAATGTGGGAAATCCAACTGTCAAACCCTTATGTGAATTATTTACTGACAAAGTCATTATGCCTCTTGAATATTCTAAGGAATGATACCACCTTGTGTGTTTCAGCATGGATTTGCTAGCATTATACTCAAGGTATCCCTCCAAAATTGTCAATGACCAATGTTCTTTCCTAAGCGCACCAAGTTTTCCCATGATGTCATGAATCCCTATTATATGAGGTCCTGCAAGGTCACTTTTCCTTTGAGAATTTCCCAATGTCAATAGATGCATGATAAATTTTGGAATGTTAAATGAGACCTAGGTGATATGTCGATTCAAAGCATATTCTCAATCCTACAAGTAATTTGAAATAACATGGAGAATTATTTCAATGGGTGGTCAAACAATCACAAGCACTATGCATGAACAACAAATCATTGTGGTAGTGGGTAATAATGGATTTGAATTCCATTCAATAATAAGTTTATGGGGTGGAAAAGAGATATATTTTGGACCTATGAGAGTGGTGATGATGATCATGAGAGGAGTGTATAGCAAGAGGGGTAATAATTATAAGGTATGTTCATTGATCAATTTACAGGGTGACGAAGGAATACGAAGAATAGATAAGAAGATAATGGATATAAGTGGAAAATATAGATAAGGGTATGGTATAGGGATCATAGGAAATTTCATATGTAAATATTAACATAAGGAATGAGCTTAAGGTTTTGTCATTTTTTATAACTTTCCATCAGTTCTTAATAAGCTAGAAAATTTCAAAAGTTGATTTCTTACCTCAAGTTTACCATATAGGAAGTTTGAAATTAGCACCCATAAGATGTTTTATGTTGGATTTGAAGAAGATGAAAGTGAGAAAGAACTAGACCTAAAGTTTGCATGCACTGAGCTAAACCAAAAATGAGCATTGATGTTGAGAATCACCAATTTGAAACTAATCGTTTAACTAATATCAAAAAAATGATTGGTGTTCCTGATGAAGATCAGTTGAATGATGGAAATAAGAGGATAGAATTGTTTAGACAACTTCTAAACTCGCATTTTGAAGCTAATAATCACCATACCGACTTAGATTGCAAAACATATTAAAAAAAACTTGTTATGGGACATCTGGTAACTAATATAGGGATCATGTAACTGCTAAAAACAATGGTTGTAGGATTACATGGTGGTTACATGAATTATTGTCAGTTATGAAAATGACAGGAACACGAATGTTGAATTTGATACTAGAGATGACTTACTCTTTTGTTGCATAACTCTGGAAAAACTTTGGAACTATTGAAGATATGAAGACGATTGATGAAAATATGAAGATTGCTATATCTGGAACCATAGAAGGACATTGATAACTCAATACTCTCTCTCTCCCACACTAAGGATGTTGCATGTCCTCATGCATCCTTCTAAGATTTGATATTTGATTTTAGATCTAAAATTTTTGTTTTGTTGATCACATTTATCAAATGTATCAAATAACAAATATTACTAGAACCAATGTCAAATAACAACCATGAATAATACTACAAGGAACCATAAAGTTGCTCTTCTAAAGGGAAAGATAATGCAACAAGATTGACATCCCTTTTTGTTTGCAAAATGTGTAAAAGGTTGCAACTATTGATACCATTAAACCAAATAGTCTTCATCAAAACCTGAATCCATGGTACAATTCTTACCATGAGAATGAATATGTTGAAGTCAAGCATTGGAATAAATCATTAGATTGTCATTTATTAATGGATGTCGTTAACCAACGTGAGAATACTCACCAATGATGTGAATGAGAACCAAGGTACCTTTATGCATCCTGTCAGGAACGAATGAATGCATTGGAGTTGAGTAACCCACAGGATTTGATAGACAATAAGCATTAATGCCTCCCCATTGCTATCAACAAGGAAACATGTCATTGAGGGATACAAGTTCCAAGGCATGACAAATATCTCTTGATATTGATCCTAGATAGAGTGTTGAATTCGATGGGACACGACCTACTTGAAGGAAGGCCTTAAGGAATCCCACATCACCTAGTACGATCATAGAACAAAAATTATTTGAAGAACCACAATAAATGATTGAACCAACATGCCAATCGTTATTATGAGCTTTTCCCTCCAGTAACCTGATTTTCAATCAAAAACTCATGTCCAGCTACGCTAGCAACATGTTTTCACAACTAGACTTGTTTTTATATTTACTATTTTATTTATTTATTTATTATTCTACCCAATTCTACTTTGCTTGAAAGAGAAAGTTTATTTCAAGTATAGGAATACTTCCAATGGAACCATTTGTGTAACAGGATTTCAAGTAGACTTGTATCCAAATTAAAAAATGTACCATTATAGATGTTAGGATAAGGGAAATCAGTTGCTCTTGTGGAGATGGTGCCAAGAATTGTTGAAATATGGAGTTTTGATGTGGCCTGATGACTGCTTGAACCCAAGCTTCGATGTAACTTTGTCTCCTTGGGTTTCTTTAATTGTCATTCCAAAAAAAAATTTAGAAATCTCGTCATCACACTCCGTAATGCACAAAGGACCTGGTGATAAATATGCTAAAAATTATTTGACCTCTGGATTTAGTTTTTGTTCTTCATCTGATGTGGCTCGTGGTCCCTTGATTTCTTCCTTCTGCTCACAAGGACCACTAAGAGAAACTTCTAGATCCTCCTATTGTCGAGTATGTTCATGGATCATGTGTTCATCTATTGCTTCTTGGAATGCAAATTCATCCCTAGTGAAAATTATGGAGTGTGCACAAGGATTTGAAAAGGTCCTTACAGGGTTATATCTTGATTTAATCAACAAGTTCTTGAGCATATTTCAGTTCTTCTAGATGGTCTAGAGATCCTTCTTACAAATGGATTAGTACATGGGGGTTCTTATAGCACCAAAAACGTTTTTTCTTTTTGTTTAAAAATATTTATTAAAAAAAATGAAATGAAACTAACTGCAAAAATGAAAAACTTTCAAATCAAACTCAATGAAAAATTGTGGCAATGATCATTTACTTGAAGCGCCACCATGCTACTAGGATCATGATGTCACTAAGTTATCTTTTAACATAAGTTAGGCTTCTCTTCTTTCATGAATTAATATTTAAATATAAATAAACAAAGACACGATACTAACATGACAAGAGCTTAAAGATACTCATTAAAGTGAATGAGTCTCACTATTACACCACATGAAATTTGCAGTGAGGTTATCTTTGTGTCTTACTATTTCTCCTCCTCCAAGTTGTAAATGTTAGCACAAACAAAAATCGTATACATAAACAAAAATATATAATGTATGAACTTAAAAATCAAACTACTATCTAATACATTTCATCTCCCCATGTCATTGTAATATTGTGGTGAGTATTCTGATATGTCACGCAAGTTACCTAGTTTCGATCCTCGACAACAATGCCAAAAATGTCGGTCAAATTAAATGAATAATTTCAGACATAAAATCATCAACACGAGGTCTTGTAAACTCTGAGATGCAAGGACAGGAAATGAAGGATTAAAGCCTACTCTAAGGAGGCTAAACTAATTGAACCAAGAACTACAAGAATTCATCACTTGAATTGAGCTTTATAGGATTTTAGTTAACAAAGAAACCAATCACAATATTTCATTTTGTTCATATGGTTAGAAAGTTCTTCCAACAATTGCGTGTTTATTCAATTCATTAGATCTCAATATAAGTGGACATGCAAGTATTGAAAATCAAAGTTGTTCCACATTACTTAGAAGATATTTCCCTATTCTTAACCATGGGTATGGCTCCTTATAATTTGACTGCAGCCCAAAAAAGATAGTTGGTTGTTAGAGCTATGGATTACTAGTTGATTGTAGGGAAGCTCTATAAACTAGGTGTTTATGGTATTCTCCATAGGTGTATATGATCATAAACAGCCAGATATTCTGTGGGAATGCCATTAGGGGAAATGCAAGCAATACACTTGTAATGAAAATCACTTAAAGCATAAATTGATAACACTACATAAATATACATCCACTAGATTGATGGCTAGAGATACTTTCATAAGCATCGACTATAGTCTTTCATTCGTATTGTTTTTCAAATGTTCATATAATATAAAGTGAATTAATATCACCCTTCAATATTAACTGGAAACTAATGGCTATAGTTAACTATGCACAATTCCAAATCAAAACATACAAGCAAATTATGAAGGAAAAGATTAACAAGCTATAGTTAACACAATTCCAAATCAAAACATAAAAGCAATTTATGAAGGAAAAGATTAACAAGCTAGACAAAGATTCCACAAAAATGTCTAAATCATTGGATTGACAACACAAGGTTTTCTTATTAGCATAGGTTGCAAATCTTTCAATGTTATTTTTTCAAAGGTTTCATACAACAAAATGAAATGAGAAAACTTAATGTATATCGTTCAACCTTCGATGGAAACTTGTCTTTTCTATGAAGGAATAACAGGCAGTGAGAATACAAGCAATGAAAACACAGCACTTAAACAAAGAATCAAGCATATACTGTATATGAAATCAAAGAGATGAACAACAAACTAGTTTACTTATAAATCCTAATGCTATAGAGAAAAAGAGCAACACTGACCGAATTGAGGATCCCTCCTAACCGGTTTCACACTGCTTAAAAAAATAAAATGCTAAAAATTAATCATGCACACACAACTTATCTCAGAACATCAGCTCAACTACTTTTATATTAATAAATCAAAGGGTCAACAATACAGAGTTAAGGAACCGAGTAGTGATCTTGTAATATCTATATATTTTACACTATCTGGATTGAGTTTATATGCATGTACAACCCACAAGAGTGCACAGGTAGACCCAAAATGAATACTGTATTACACGCCTCAATTATAACAGTGTGAATTATAAAGATGGATACAGTTTTGCATTTCTGGTAAATCCTTGAAAAGATAGCACATAACTCAGATCCAATTATATTCTGAGGACATGACAATGCATGGGAATATCTTCAATCGTTACGTGCGTTATTTTTGGAGTAGTTTGACCGCGACTTGACCGAAGGATAACGCTCGCCTTGTTTTCCCTGGAAACGATCTGAAAAACATGGAATCATCTTGAGGTATGCAACAGAGAAACCAATGCCTTGGATTCCTTTCTAGAGGCATGTGGATATGTTGAATGATGACGGTGGTTAACTAATCTGTATATGAGTTACAGGGTCTGGACTGATCAAAACCATCATTAGTAATAATGGAAAAGACTCCCTGTGCTATTCTCCCCAATAAAACCAATATATCTCCCATTGAATGTGAATCCATAAGATGTTATATTTGATACAAGAAAAAGTTGTACAAGATTGTGACCAAAACAAGGTTCCCATCATTTCCGTACAATGGTGCTTAACCCATTTTGGTATAGAAATAGGTTGGAAATATAGCTTCAATAAAGGTTTAAAATATTGGGATTTTAAGACGACCTATTCTCATGATGAAAACCTAAAATTGAAAATAAGTTCCTAATTTCCTATGGAGTGATGGAAATATCGAAGAAAAAATCAAACCATGTTACTACATCATCAATCCTAAGCTTTATCATCCTTCCTACCCAATAAGGTTGCAAGCCTAAAAAATGATGATTGCTAAACTAAGAACTAATTCACATGTGTTGCATAATGTTAAGTGATATTGTCAATTGGGATTAACCCAAATAGTTGTGGGATGGAATGTTATCCTCCCCACACCCGTTCTATTCCCATAAGTGATATGATGAGCCCATAATTAGTATATTGTTGTATTGGCTTCAAGCCTTGTTGTTAACTTCACTAAAGTATTTAGGGTTTGCCCATGGGTACCATCCTTGAAATGAGGGGAAGTGCTTGGAAGGTTTTCCAATGGGAAATTTACAGAGAAGGAAAAAAAAGTCAAAAAAAAAGTAAAGGGAGATGGACTCTTTTGAAAAAATCATGGGAAAAAGGGATCTATAATTTATGCAACTTTGAGGAGATTGAAGATGGAACTGATTTCCTTCAAAAATACCCTTTATACAACCTAGATGTGCTTACACTACTATTTGCAATCATAGCCTGGTTCATGAAACCCTAAACCAAGGCAAGCAAGCAAAGCTTGGAGATTTTATTGTGAACTTATAATCACACTAAAACCATTGTCTAATAAATGGTTTTAAGAATTTAATTTCTTGGTTTCCTTTGTTCACTCTCTCTTTCCTAGGGCTCACAAACCAAATTAGTCTAAAAGGCATTAAAAGACAACATGCATGCATGCATGCATACATATATACATACAAACACATTAACTTCAAGTTGGTGTAAATTAGAAACCTCAAACCATTTATGCCTAAAAACTGAAGTCTTCAAAGAGTTAACATATATTTCGTGATTTATTAAATAGTTATATAATTCAATCAACCTTGAATAATTCTTACCTGTGTTTCACAAGGCTAGAGTTTTCTTTGCTCTAGAGTATTCTATACCACTCAAGAAGCCTAGTTATCACACAATACCGATGTGATCTTGGTAGTTGGGGTGACCATCAACATTTAGTACTACCTAGAGTATACCTAGCCAACATGTTTTGACTAAACCCAACCTAGAAATCTTAGAGACGGATGAATGACATGTGCTTTTTTCACCATAGGAAATGCTCCACCAACATCATCCAACCATAGGTGATGATCAACCATGGCCTCCTTTAACCTATTTTCACTTGAACAAGCCACTACCCACTATAGGTTTTAGGTGGGCCATGTCCACCTAAAACCAACACTTGATAGTTATTGAAGGCCATTCAACCTTATCGAAAGGAGGATTCCACACACATTTAATGCACTCATCAATGTGTTTCCATAACTTGGACAACACATTGTTGTCGCCGCTAGGTTGCATTATCTAAATTATCTCATGGCATTCACCCAAGTTGATCACCAAAACTACCATCGCTAAGTTCCCCTAGATTGGAAACCATCGTGCCACGATCGATGGCACCTCAAGTGTGTTAGGGATTTGAGATCCTCACATGAAATGGGTGGGGGTGAAGAGACACTTCCACAATTGCCACATTAGAGCATGATTTTGAATTATTTATCACATAGCTAAACTTTTTGTTTCACTTGAGCATTCCATACCACTCAAGAAGTGTAATGGTCTCACAACATTGTCACTGACCTTACTAGTTGGGCATGGTCATATACTACTTTTTCACCCAAACTATGCCTAACCAACACCTCCTAATCATCTCACAACATCCACTCACAAGTCGATCACCAAGGCTAACAAAACATACAGTTTTGTTGTGTGCCTTTAATCAAGTTTTCCTAGCTTGCCAAACATTGTGCCACTGTCAATAGCACCTCATGTAAGGTAGAGATTGGAGCTCATGCCGAACTCCTTTAGAGTTTACATTAGTGGATTGTTAAACTTCCACAATCACTTGTGTGTGTGTGTGTGTGTAGAGAGAGACCCTCCTACATGTTTCCCTTCACTTCTTTAAAACATTGAGATGAAGCTTATGCAACATAGAGAAAAATAAGTTCCTAACTTCCAATGGAGTGATGGAAATATCAAAGAAAAAATAAAACCATGTTATTACATCATCAATCCTAAGCTTTATCATCCTTCCTACCTAATAAGGTTGCAAGCCTAAAAAGTGATGATTTCTAAACTAAGAACTAATTCACATGTGTTGCATAGTGTAAAGGGATATTGCCAATTGGGATTAACCCAAATAGTTGTGGGATGGAATGTTATCCTCCCCACATGGGTTCTATTCCCATAAGTGATATGATGAGCCCATAATTAGTATATTGTGTTATATTTTTAACATTAAGCTAGCATTATATTAGGGTCTTTAACTGAGAGAACAAAAAGCACAGTAATCAAACACAAGAGACAATGAACACAGTGTTTTTCCTCCGGGAAACCATAAATGGAGAAAACCCCGCAACTTCCTCAGAGATAGAATCAACACCAAAAGTAAAACCCAAAACAGTAAGATGATCTCCCGACAGCAGTAACCTTCTTTTTTCCTTGCCCCAGTGTCTTCCTCTTCCTCATCTATGCGCTACAACTGAGTGTGAGTGAGTGTGTGATAAATAGAGAGGCTAGCTCTCTATTTATACTAATTCCTGAGTTGACTAAAACCAACTAGGGCCGACTTCACTAGGTGAGTCTAATAACCCTAGTGCCCCGGAACTGCGGGAACTTTAACCCTTAGACAATAGGAGGGTTACCCACCTTGACTTGACATGACTTATTTATATTATAGAAACTCCCGATCGGAACATCGGGGCATGACATGACTCAAGTACATTACAAATACATCCTGGAATAAACATCGGGTTACAATACATAAGAAATACAATTGAATACATTCCGAAGTTACAATTACATCACCACTTCCTCTTAACTAGGAAGGTATTCTCTCAACACAATTTATCAGCACAAGTCTTCTTCTCTATATCATCTAGATCATTATCGAGTCCTTGTCATCTTCACCTTCAAGTCATCACTATATTCAAGTCATCTTCATCTTCATGTCATCTTCATCTGGATCTGGATCATCTCTGGAGCATCATCACTGGATTTGGATCATCCCTTGATCTGGATCATCACTGTTGGATCATCATCATTGTATCATCATGGGTGCTATCTCATGATTCTTCTCGTCACAGGAAGTTCTACAGAGCCAGCCCTTTTTCATGCTGGTTGTAGGCCTAACCTCCATGTAGGTCTTCTTCGGCACTTATATCTGACCCTAAGTCAGAATGGCCCGCCCAGCACTTATATCTGATCATGTAGGAACCAATCCTATAATCATATCAGAAAGGCACGCCCATCACTCACATATGACGATGTGGGAACACCTCCCACAACCCTGTCAGAAAGGCCCAGCACTCACATATGTCAACCAATGTTGGAAAGGCTCAGCACTTACACTCGGCCATGCGAGGAACCAATCCTCCATGCCGAAAGGCTCTGCACTTACACCTGACAACCAATGTCAGAAAGGCTCAGCACTTATATTCGACCATGCAAGGAACCAATCCTTCATGCCGAAAGGGCTCTGCACTTACATATGACAACCAATGTCAAAAGGGCTCTGCACTCACATCTGATCATGTAGGAACCAATCCTACAGTCACATCAGAATGGAACTCAGTCCCAGACTGAGCTTTCCTGGTAACTAACCAAGTGCCTCCATTCCAAGAATGGCATTCAACGCTTATATCTGATCATGTAGGAACCAATCCTATAGTCACATCAGCCATGGCTCAGCACTCACATCTAACCTGGAAGGAACCAATCCTCTCACCATGACAGAATGGCTCAGCCCTTACATCTGACCATGGAAGGAACCAATCCTCTCACCATGTCAGAATGGCTCTAGGTCTCATCATTTCCCCTTGGAGGAAACCTCGATCTGAAGAACACCAAGCTTCTCCCTGAAGTATTCAAACTTCACCCTAGCCAATGGATTTGTCAACACATCAGCTATCTATTCCTCCGTCGCAACATACTGGAGCTTCACTGCTCCCCTCTGCACCATATCCCTGATATAGTGATACTTGATCTCGATATGCTTTGAGTTGTCATGGAACACTGGATTCTCTGACAACTTCATGCAACTCTGGTTGTCACAATGTATACAAGTCGCATCCATCTAGATATCAAATAAATCAGACAGTAGCTTCCTCAACCATACTGCCTTACAACTACTTGAACAAGCTGTGAGATACTCTACTTTAGTTGTACTCAGTGCCACACAGGATTGCTTCCTACTAAACCAAGATATCACACCTAATCCCATACTGAAGCGGCACCCTGAAGTGCTCTTCCTATCGATGGCACCACCTGCCCAATCTGAATCAACATAACCCTCCAGGTTGATCTTCTGATTCGCCTCATACTTGAGCCCATAATCAATTGTACCCTTCAGGTACCTCAGAATATGCTTTGCAGTAATCAAGTGAACATGTCTCGGATCTGTCAGGAACTAGCTCAAAGTGATCACAGCAAAGCAAATGGTTGGTCTCGTGTTTGTCAGGTACATCAAGGACCCAATCATCTGATGATACATTGTAGCATCAACTGCTTCTGATGAAGCATCACTCAATAGCTTCAGGTTCGATGCCATAGGTGTGGTCATGGCCTTGCAGTCCATCATCCCAAACCTATTCAGGATCTCTACTGCATACTTCCCTTGTCCGAGGGAGATTTCATCCGCATTTCGCCACACCTCCATGCCTAGAAAATAATGCATCATACCCAAGTCCTTCAGTTCAAACTCGCCAGCAAGCTTTCTCTTCATATCAGCAATCAACCCATCCATACCTGTTACAAACAGATCGTCTATATACAGTAGGAGCATCACTGGGTTTCCATCTTCAACCTTGTAGTAAAGGCTGGAATCTGCTTTACTTTTGGTAAAGCCCAAACTGGATAGAAAGCTATCAATTCTGTCGTACCATGTCCTGGGTGCTTGTTTCAAACCGTACAGGGCTTTCTTCAGCTTCCACACATGAGACTCCCTGTCATGTGTCTCAAAACCGAGTGGCTGCTCTACATACACTTCCTCTTCCACTACACCATTCAAGAAAGCAGTCTTGACATCCATTTGGTGTATCTTCTATTTCATCACTGCAACCAGAGCAAGTACTGATCTGATGGAAGTGTATTTGGATACATGTGCAAAGGTTTCTTCATAATCTATTCCTTCTTTCTTTGAGAAGCCACGAGCCACGAATCTTGCTTTATATTTCTCTATGCTACCATCTGCAGCATGCTTGATCTTGTAGATCCATTTGGAAGTTACAACCGACTTCCCTTCTGGTCTTGGGACAACATCCCAAATATCGTTCTTCATGATCGATTGATACTCTTCAATAATAGCATCCTTCCATTCTTTTCGTCCTGCCGCTTCTTCATAATTGGAAGGTTCTTTATTGATAAAGTCACATAGTAAAGCTACATATCCGGAGCAAGATCCAGTTCTCTTTCTTTCTCTGTGATTCTCTTCTGGAGCCCCATATATTTCCGCACCTTGGATAGCTTCTCATACCCAAGTAGGTTTCCTCTTGTGAGGATTCTTCTCCAGAGGTGGATCTACAGGTTCTTGTGGTTCTTCAAATTCTCGATCTTCTTCTTGAGTTTCTTTGTTCATGGTTGTATCATGAATTCTAGGTGCTTCTGCTTCTTCAAGTTCTTCAACGGGTCTCTTTCTGGATTTGTCGTAAGCTGTGTCTTCATCAAATGTTATATCCCTGCTGATGTCGATCTTCTTGAATCCTAGGAAATATATTCTATAAGCCTTCGAGCTTTCAGAGTATCCCACAAATATACCCTTCTTTCTTGAAGGATCTAATTTTGTTCTCTTCTCTTTTGGAATGTGTATGTACACTGGACAGCCAAATATTCTGAGATGGTTGAATTCTGGTTTCTTGCTGGAGAAGACTTCTTTAGGAGTCTTGTTCTCGAGTACTCTATGTGGAGTACGGTTCTGTACATACACCATTGTTCAGCCTCTGCCCATAGATGCATGGGAAGATATTGATCATGAAGCATTTCTCTTGCAGCTTCCATGATAGTTCTATTCTTCCTTTCTACAACCCCATTCTGTTGTGGATTATATGGAGTGGATAACTCCCTCTTAATCCCTGATTCTTTACATAAGTCTTTGAATTCATTTGATGTGAATTCTCTGCCATTATTTGATCGAAAGGTCTTGGTCTTCTTTTCTGTGTGGTTCTCGATCAAGGCTTTGAATTCCTTGAACTTGCCGAAAACTTCATCTTTGTTCTTCATGAAGTAAATCCATGTCTTCCTAGAAAAGTCATCAATGAAGGAAACATAGTATACATACCCGCTTAGTGAACTTGATGACATTAGTCCGCATACATCGGAGTGGATGATTTCCAAGATTCATTTTGCTTTGCTCTTGCTACTTGGAAATGTCTTCTTTGTATTCTTTCCTTTCGCACATCCTTTGCAGACCCCTTCATGTTTTGCGTGAATTTCCTGGAAGACCTTCAACAACTTTGCTTGCAAGTGGTAGTGCTTTGTAATGCACATGTGCAAGCCTTCTGTGCCAAAGTTCATTTGGCTCTACTGAGTCATGGACCAAAGCTTGTTCTAGATGGCCCTTCAATTTGTATAATCCTTCTTCTTGTTCTCCAATTACTATTGCATCGTCAATAGTCTTTCCTCTTAACCACATGAGGACTTGGCCATCTACAAATGCAACCCTCATGCCTTTTGCATCCAGTGCCGATATGGATAGAAGATTCTTCTTGTATTGGTACAAACAAGACATCCTTCATTTTCATAGACTTTCCAGAGTCTAGCTTATAGGAGGATTCACCACTACCTTTTATGGGATATTGGTAGTCATCCCCAAGTTTCACCTTATGGGGTGAATTATGTTCAGATAGTTTCTCAAAAGATTCCTTGAAACCTGTCATGTGTTTGGAAGCCCCACTGTCAATAAGCCAATCTTTGCTTCCATGAGTGACAGTTCCCGTGAGAGCGGAGATCAGAACATATTCTTCTTCACTTGAAGAGTCTTCACTTTCTTGTTTTACTCTCTCCCTGGGAGGATCATCATCCTTAGCAGTGTGAGCATGATGTCTTATTTTGGAGTTCTTCTTCTTCTTGGATCCATTCTTATTCATGGGATAATTTCTAGCAAAGTGTCCTATTGCATCGCATGTATAACATCTGAGTTTGGATGGATCCCTTCTTACAGGATTATTTTTTTGATGAGAATGCTTACCTTGGTGATGATGGTTTTCCCTTCTTCCTTTCCTGGAGTGTACTGTGAGAGCTTGATCTTCACTTCACATCTTTTTTTCTCGAGCTACTATTCAAGCTTCTTCTTGTGAACATTCTTCCCACAGTCTACTCAACTTGACTAACTTCTTCCTAGCACAGATTCCTTGGATGAAAGAATCCCATGACCTAGGGAGACCATTCAAGGTTGTCATCACAATTTCTACATTCTCCACTTCTTCATCTACTGCTTCAAGTTGTTCTTTGATCTGGGAGACCCTTGTGAAGTATATCTGGGAGACCCTTGTGAAGTATGATTGGATGGTCCCCTCATTCTGGATCTTTACATTCTTCAACTGGTTCCTTAGAGTCATCTTCCGGTTGATGTTCTTCCCTTCAAACAATTTGGTTGGGGCATCAAACATAGCTTTAGGTGTCTTTAGGGAGGACGCATGTGGTATGAGGTGATCCTTAATTGAATCAGCAATAATCCTCTTTGCCCTAACCAACTTCTTCTTATGTAAGGCCTTGACCTCATCTCCCTTTGGAGATGGAACCTCCTCACTGATATAGGAGTCCAACTCATTTTCTTCCAGGACCAGGGAGATCCTATACTTCCAGGCTCGAAAGTTATCAACTCCCTCAAGATTTTGATCAAGCTTGGTATGATGAGACATCTTAACTGAGAACCTCAAATGGAAATACAAAAGATTTAGATCTTACCAGGTCAAGATGTCGGATCTGGATTTGGAGCTGAAATTCTGCAGTGCTGGTTCAGGAGCAGATTAGGGTTTTTCTTTTCCGAAGTTATGTCCAACCAAATGCTTTGATTTTGATCCCTAACTTCGATTTTGAGGAGGAGATCAATCCAGGCCTGGGCTCACTGAAAAATTCCACTTCTGTGGAAAGCCCTAATTTTCGGCAGCAGTGTCGGGTCCAAAACTAAAAAACCTCAGATTGGATTCTACTTCGACAGAAAGATGCGCCCTAAGGAGGAGAGTTGTTCCACCCTACGTTTGTTGAAAATCTGTGGAGAGAGATCCACAAAGTAGGAAGCCCTAGTTTTTGTAGCTGCATAGTGTCTTCTTCTCAGGTTAGCTCTGATACCATGTTAGATTTTTAACATTAAGCTAGCATTATATTAGGATCTTTAACTGAGAGAACAACAAGCACAACAATCAAACACAAGAGACAATGAACACAGTGTTTTTCCTCAGGGAAACCATAAATGGAGAAAACCCTGCAACTTCCTCAGAGATAGAATCAGCACCAAAAGTAAAACCCAAAACAATAAGATGATCTCTCGACAGCAGTAACCTTCTTTCTTCCTTGCCCCAATGTCTTCCTCTTCCTCAGCTATGCGCTACAAATGAGTGTGAGTGAGCGTGTGATAAATAGAGAGGCTAGCTCTATATTTATACTAATTCCTGACTTGACTAAACCCAACTAGGGCCGACTTCACTAGGTGAGTCTAATAACCGTAGTGCCCCAGAACTACGGGGACTTTAACCCTTAGACAATAGGAGGGTTACCCACCTTGACTTGACATGACTCTTTACATTATAGAAACTCCCGATTGGAACATCAGGGCATGACATGACTCAAGTACAATACAAATACATCCCGGAATAAACATCGGGTTACAATACATAAGAAATACAAGTGAATACATTCTGAAGTTACAATTACATCAACATATTGTTGTATTAGCTTCGAGCCTTGTTGTTAACTTCCCTAAAGTATTTAGGGTTTACCCTTGGGTACCAGCCTTGAAATGAGGGGAAGAGCTTGGAAGGTTTTCCAATTAGAAATTTACCGAGAAGAAAAAAAAAGTAAAAAAAACGTAAAAGGAGATAGACTCTTTTGATAAAATCATGGGAAAAAGGGATCTCTAATTTATGCAACTTTGAGGAGATTGAAGATGGAACTGATTTCCTTCTAAAATGCCCTTTATACAACAATATTAGATGTGCTTACACTACGATTGTTCCTTCTAAAATACCCTTTATACAACAATATTAGATGTGCTTACACTACTATTTGCAATCATAGCCTGGTTCATGAAATCCTAAGCCAAGGCAAGCAAGCAAAGCTTGGAGATTTTATTGTGAATTTATACTCTCACTAAAACTATTGTCTAATAAATAGTTTTAAGAATTTAATTTCTTAGTTTCCTTTGTTGACTCTCTTTCCTAGGGCTGACAAACCAAATTAGTCTAAAATGTATTAAAAGACAACATGCATGCATACATATATACATACAAACACATTAATTTCAAGTTGGTGTTAATTAGAACCCTCAAACCATTTATATCTAAAAACTTAAATTTTCAAACATTTAACATATATTTTCATGATCTATTAAATAGTTGTTATCATTAATTCAATCAACCTTGAATAATTCTTACATGCGTTTCACAAGTCTAGAGTTTTTTTTGCTCGAGTATTCCATACCACTCAAGAAGCCTAGTTATCACACAACATCGATGTGATCTTGGTAGTTGAGGTGACCATCAACAATTAGTATTACCTAGAGTATACCTAGCCAACATGTTTTGACTAACCCAACCTAGGAACCTTAGAGAGTGATGAATGCCATGTGCTTGTTTTCACCATAGGCAATGCTCCACCACCATCATCCAACCATAGGTGATGCTCACCATTTCCTCCTTTAACCTAGTTTCACTTGAACAAGCCACTACCCAATGTAGGAGTGAGCCACGTCCACCTAAACCCAACACTTGATAATTCTTGAAGGTCATTCCCTTGTGGAAAGGAGGATTCCACACACATTTAATGCACTCATCAATGTGTTTCCATAGCTTGAACAACACATTTCCATCATCGCTAGGTTGCATCATCTAAATTATCTTGACATTCACCCATGAGCCGATCACCAAAACTACCATCGTCGAGTCCCCCTAGCTTGGAAACAATCATGCCACCATCGATGGCACCTCAAGTGTGTTAGGGATTTGAGATGGTGCCTCAAGTGTGTTAGGGATTTGAGATTCTCACATGAAATGGGTGAGGGTGAAGAGACTTCCACAATTGCCACATTAGAGCGCGACTTTGAATTATTTATCACAAAGCTAGACTTTTTGTTATCACGAGGCATAATGGTCTCACAACATTGTTGTGACCTTACTAGTTGGGCATGGCCATCTACTATTTTATCACCCAAACTATGCCTAACGAACACCTCCTAATCATCTCGCAACATCCACTCACAAGTCGATCACCAAGGCTAACAAAATATATAGTTTTGTCGTGTGCCTTTAATTAAGTTTGCTTAGCTTGCCAACCATTGTACCACTGTCGATGGCACCTCGGGTAAGGTGGAGATTTGAGATCATGCCAAACTCCTTTAGACTTTACATCAGTGGATTGCTCAACTTCCACAATCATTTGTGTGTGTGTGTGTGTGTGTGTGTGTAGAGAGAGAGAGAGAGAGAGAGAGAGCCTCCTACATAATTTGCTTCACTTCTTTAAAACGTTGAGACAAAACTTAGGCAACATAGTTTTTGAAAAACACATTACTTGCATATCACTCTCTACTACCTAATGACATATATACATATGAAATGAACCATACAAATTATTATGAACATATTTTATTATATATACATCACACAACCATATCTAATACATTTTCATATAATTTAAATATCTAATTTCATCATAAAAAACAATTTGTTTACAATACTAATCCCACAAAACATTTCCATACACATTATAAAATTATTATAACTTGTGACATTTCCATACACATTTTCATATAATTTAAATATCTAATTTCATCATAAAAAACAATTTGTTTACAATACTAATCCCACAAAACATTTCCATACACATTATAAAATTATTATAACTTGTGTTAATACAAACTTTTGTGTTACCACATATATATTAATACTTCAAACTAAATCCTTTTAGTAAATGTATGTATTAGCATGTCTTTATTTATTTGTGTTTTCTTTTCACTTTATTTATTTATTTATTTTGGTTTCATTTCCAATCTTATACATCGTTATAGTGTTGCTTTAGTTAAAGTTCAATTCAATATTTACTTTTAAATGTATAAATACAGAATTTATATAAAAATTGTAAAGAATTTATTTCTAAATTCAATATTATAAATTAAATATATTTTAAAATACATTTAAATATTTCTAAGATTAGTTACTTAAAAGACTACTTATTTATGAGAAAAATAAATATAAACTAACAATGATAATGCTATAAAACTTTAATTATTACATTTAGACAAATAATTATAACCTAGATATAAATTTATTAATATTATATTTAAAATTTACTATTATATATAATATGATAACACATTTTTTAATTGTATAATACCATTACCACTGTGTTTGCCTTATATATCTATTAATACTCAAATTTAACAACCAACATTATATATAATAACACATTTATATTTAATATTAAATGTACATATAATATTTATTTACCATATACAACATTCATTAACATTTAACTGTGACCATATAATAGCCACGAAAATAAGAATACTTAATCTCAACAAACCACATACCCTCACTATAAATAATTACCCATATTATTTCTATTTGATTTTAGACTCAAGATTGATCATGCACAAATTTAAATTTTAAAATCTCTGCCCAACAAACCAGATGATTAAGAAGAAATCTCTCCCGATGGGGCTACTTACTCCTCTATGGAGAGCTTATGTTAAAACGAATAAAGCAGCCATAGCGGACAGACCTATGCACTTGTATGGACTAGGATTTCCAAACTATTCAATGACAAAAACGAAACCTTAAATAATGGATACATTAGAAAATAATTTAATTTAGTTTAATTTACCTTGGTATAAACATTTAATCAATCACAAAAATGAAGCCTTATACTGCTTTAGAGTCAGAGTCAGAGATCAAAAGCTTCTTAACCTATTAAACAGCAATATTTTTTTCAAAATACACCATATAACTATAAAATGCAATTTCTTTTTCAATTTTTTTAAAAATAGTAAAAGAATACAACCAAACGCTTTGCCATTTCCTGGCATTTCTCTGTTACAAACGGTCAATAGTTTTATAAAATATCAATTTCTTTCTCAAAATTTTAAATAATAGTAGAAAATTATAACCAAACGCTCTGCCATCTCCTGGAAAAAATTCTCTATTACAAACGGTCAATAGTTATATAAACTATAACATAAAATATCCATTTCCTGGAATTTCTCTATTACAAACAGTCAACAGTTATATAAAATATCAATAATGGTCACACTCTTGTTCAGAATTTTTACACTGTCAAATAGTTATACAAAATAAATGATGGGCATCCATTTGAACAAAAATTCAATATAGAATAAATATCAATGGTCACACAATTGTTTACAATTTTTACAAATTGTCAAATAGTTATACAAAATATATAATGGACATCCATTTGAACAAAAGTTCAATATAAAATAAATAGACATCCATTTGAACAAAAGTTCAATATAAAATAAATAGCAACGATGGTCACACTCTTGTTCAGAATTTTTACAAACTGTCAAATAGTTATACAAAATAAATAATGGGCATCCACTTGAACAAGAGTGTGTGCATGTGGGATCAAAATAAATTCATAACTTTACACAGACTACAATTAGCAATTTAGCATTGCTCCTGTTCATAACTTTACACAGATTACAACAAGCATGGCTTACAAGCACCAAATGCCCAAACTCTGAGTTATACAACAATCTAAAATATGTTAAGAATTTAGTTTTACTCTTTCTAATCCTGTTAGTGTGGGGATGTCGTATGCAAGCCAGCATAACTGTTTATATTTCACTACTGGAGTTAATTACTCAAAGCTTTAGCCATCGTTAATGTGAAATGGAAGTTACTGTGAAGATGCTATGCTGAAAGAGCTCACATTCTTTGGTGTTGCAACCACAAGTGGAGCTTCTGGAGAATTTGTGATAGCGAATTGGTCATGCATGAATTTGCTTTCCACAATGGAATCGTCTTTGGGAACAATCTTGTAGCAATAGCAGCTTTTGAATCCCTCCTGCCTCTTGTAACACCCATGATCGCTGTTTTTTACTTGACGGAAATTCCAGATGACAGAAAATTTACCAACAGTGGCGACCAGATGGCGCTCCTGCCTTCCACTCTCGGTAACCTGCATAGATGAAGAGAAATAATTTAATAAATGTCTCTTAGAAATTCCTACACTTGAAGAGATAACAAAGGTTAAGGTGGCAACATTGAAGAAGTTTCAAAGTTTGCTACGTATATGGCCAAAAATTTTGTGTATTGGTAAAGTCATCTTTTAAGTTATTTTTAAATTTTATTAGATTGAGAACTGGTTAAAAAATAATGGTTAATGTGGCAATGAAATGAACTAACCATTATGATAGTAGAAAGTATTACTTCTGTGTGGCTGTTTTTGTTGGGATAAGGATTTATGTTAAGTTACTAGATGAGCTCATAGCCTGAATCCGATTGTTCAGAATGGGATTCTCCAATTTCTTCATCGGATTTTTTCAATTTTTTTTTAACTAATTTAAAGCTGTGTACATAAGATAATGTTGGTTAATTAAGGTTAGGGTTCCTAATCACTGATTCCTAATTTTAGGATGAATGCAGCACCCGTATCATGTATGGGATTCTACAGCCTATTTCCATTGCTCTCATGGTTCTTATAACCTTGGATTTATGGTATATTAGAGCTTACATGTTATGTTTTTGGTATAGAGATAATAATGTCATAAAACCAAATCAAAGCTGTATCTAACTTGGTAATAAACATATTTTAAAATAACATAAGGAAAAAGTACTGCCAATGAAAAAAATTGTTTTGTTTTTTTTTCACATAGAAAGAGCTTTTTCTCACATAAACATAGGAAAAAGCCCTACAACATTGAATTCTGTTTGCATTTCCATACTATTTCTGTACCAGAAATGTTTCCTGTTCAGAAATGACAACAAATTTCGGCATTTCAGTCACTTAAAATAAGTGAATAAGTTGTAAAAAAAAAAATCTTATCTTGAACTAAGAGAAGATACAAAAACTATACATGAAGTTCTGAGCAACAATTTACGAACTCTGCTTTCTATCTTTTTCATTGCAGTTCATATCTTTGAAGGTTTTGATTTACTAAAAGAACATGCTTAAATGTAACCAAACTAATACAAACCCATGGCTAATAACTGTCATGGCTCACAGAAATTTGTTTGACTTTTACAATTTACAATTGTGATAGTGCAACAAATGGAAACATTCATTTATTGACCTTTCCATGAAATGGAAATCAATCATTTTCAATACATATTTTGAGACAACAGTAAATCAAATAAACAACAGAAGTGGAAGCCAAACAATATGAATCAGAAAACCAAAAAGCATATCAGTAACACTTACCCAAGAGAACTGGCCGCCATGAAACTTATTCTTTCCAGCAAGATGTGCATCCACTGGAGTAAGCTTAAGCAACCGCGGAGCAGGAATGTTGTGCCCCATACGCCCAGAAAATCCTGTCTTTGTTTTTCCATCTTTGTCAGTGAAGACAGTACTGATAAGAATAAGATAAGTATCAGTAGTCCCAAGAATCCACTTCCCATCATAAGTAACATCAACATGTGTGATCGGTGAGCCAAGACCTGGAAACGCTGTTTTTGCCATTCTCATAGATGTTTTCCCATAAAGCCGAATCTTCCCATCACTGGATCCAATCACGACGCATCCATCCCCAGTAGTTGCAAAGCACTGGAAATTTGTACCTCTCCCGAATTGATGACCATCGGCCCAATTTAAAACCGTGCTATCAGTCTGCTGAACAATACCATGCCTATCCCTCATATCCCACCTGCACAGCCTATTGTCATCAAGCCCCATGAAGGTCGACTCTGAGGCATCCATCTGTGCACCCTTGCTATCGTTTGTAATATCCCTCATCGTGATGGGAGTCCCATCCTTCCCAAACTTCCACTCTGTCACAACCTGTCCAGTCTCAATATCCAGCTGATGAACCCCTGCAGCATGAGGCTTGCCCTGCTTGGAAGGGCTCATCAACATCATATTGGTCTCTGCCTTCATGAGCAGACCCTTCTTTGGCGTAGCGTAATAAGACCCATCACCCCCCAATTCCCCCTTCCTGAACTTCACAGACATGCCCTTCCCATGGATCCCATGGCTTAAATTCTTGACTGCCTCAATGCCAGTCTCACTGACCAAAAAACTATGATCTAGGGCACCCATTGACAGGCTCTGTATACCACCATTAGTAGCCTCTTCAATCTCTTCCTTCAAATCCTTATTCCCCTCCTCCTCCACCCCCAAGCTCTCTTCTGCATCCTCCCAGACAGAATCATCTGCAGCCTGGGGATTAGCCCACCCCATGAAATCCTTCCCAAATACCTTAACCTTGTTCTCCTCAGTAGCCTTAAGCAAATAAGTATTCTCAAATATATAATTCTGAAACTCTGCAGCAAAATCCCTGTACCCTTCACGGGTCAAAAACTTCAAAGCCCAAACCCCATTGCTTACAAAATCAACCCTCAACTGCTCATCAAAAAACTTCATCTGAAGCCTATCATCCACTCTGCCCCTCACCTTGGATCCTACCTTCAGCATCCAACTTCTAAATTCACCCGTATCTTTCTCCACCCTCCAATCATCATCATCTTCTCCTTCCTCCTCCTCATCCTCATACTCATCTTCATCTTCTCCATTAGGCCCTTCTCTGATAAACTCATAGCTAAACAATTTATCCTCGCGTTCCCATTTGGCTGTGGGGCTGTTACCCCCGACATGTTTGTATAATCTCACAAATTGAGTTTCGTTACTTACTCGGGCATTATCGTCTAGTGAGAGTCCCTGCAGCCGTGAGCCCAGGTTGGAGGCCGACGAATCCGATCTGTGATCGCTGGACTGAGAATAATCTTCTTCGTCCTCTGAATACTGGCTGTCCAGATCACCTTCCCTGCTGTGTGAAGCGCCCATTTTGAGAATCTCTGTATTGGGTGCTCAAAAGCCCGAGATCAAAGAGAAAATCGAACAATGGCAATGACGAGATCTGATTAATTGATTTGACTTTCTGAACAGCTCTGTTCTCTGCTCTACTTTGTATGTTCTGAGTTGAGTTCCGAACGAATACTGACTTCAATCGCACGCAATGTAATGATTTCGACTCTCGAGTCGGCTACAAAAATGGCCCAATCTCTCGCGATGTTATCCGAGTAATGATGACTCGATAAACTTCACAACGAAGCTACATTTATAAATGGAAACATTAGCGAGGAAAGCCCAGTGAAACGAGCAATAGCAATTCATAAAGAACAGTGATTATTATTAATATAGACGCTAAAAGCATATGTTTCTCAGCAAATGGCAGTTTGCTCTGAGACAAATTATCAAAACCTTATTTTTGATAAAGAATTTATTGACCAATTCCAATTTCGTAATTAGATTTGAGTTTGTAGATAAATTATCAAATATAGTTTTTATTAATTAAATTCATTAACTTATTCGATATTGATTATTAAAAATAAGATAAGATGGTTGTTAAAACATAGAGATATGGCTGATCTCCGATATTGAGGTTCATCTATTAAATTCGTAAATTTAATAAATATTTTTTCTTTAAAAATAAAAGAATATAATTATATATAAAAAATGATAAAGTTAAGTAATAACTTAAAAGAAATATTTAAATTTATTTTATTAATTTATAATATTTATTGTAAAAGAAATTATATAATTTATTTATTTATGGAGATGTCAAGAATGGTTAGTTATAATATAAAGATATGAATATGGGAATTGGGATATGTAATATGCAAAAATTGAAAACTTATTGATGTACTTGAAATAAAAGGGAAATGATAAAGATGAAAATTTAACCATCTAAAATAAAACTTATTAATGCACTTGAAATAAAAGGGAAATGATAAAAGATGAAAATTTAACCACCTAAAATAAAAGTTATTTCAAGAGAATGGTAAAAATGAAAACCTATGTTTCTTTTTTCTTTTTCTTTTTTTTTTCTCAGAAATGATATAAATACAAATCTGAAAAATACAACTAGCCTAGATCCAGCTTTACCCGGCTCTATCATGCGCCGAGAGGGATCAAATATTTGGAGGTGCAGACCCTTTTTTGGAGTGCAATTGTTGAAGCAGGGTTTGCACCTCGAAATATTTGATCCCTCTCGGCGCATGATAGAGCCGGGTAAAGCTAGATCTAGGCTAGTTCCAGTCGTGGGCGGCAACATTAATATTTTAGATGATCCACAGTATGTATATGTTTTTAGTTATTTTTGCAATTGAATTTTACAGTAGAATATTTTATAATCCAATTTTTACATTATAAAATTACATGAAAGAAGCTTAAGAATAACAATGTAACAATGTAAGAAGGTGAATAAGAAGAATGTGATATGATGGAGATATTGTTTGAAAACAGATATATTTGATATTCATATTGAATATAACACATATTACAAACAAAGTGATTTTAGTCTCTCTTCTTCATCTTTCCTCTTTGACACACCGGCACACTTTCCCATCTTCTCATATCGATCATATGAGAACGGTGGTTGAAATCGAAGACCGTCCAAAGATTTGAATCGAGATATTGCAGTAAAAGTGAGACCTTGTCGCTCCGTCTTCCCAATATTAATAGTTGCTTTCTCTAATGTCAATCCTTGGGACTTATGGATTGTTAATCCCCAAGCAAGTCTCAAAGGAATTTGTCTTTCTTGACCTCTGTCAATTGGTATAATAGGGACAATTTGAGGGAATGCTTCATCCCATGGAACCCCCACATATTTATCAAATCTCACTAAAACATATGTGGGAGGTTCAGGGGGGGTTATTCCAGGATTATACACAATCTGTTCAACTTCCCCAAGGGCACCATTGACAAGTCCTGCATTTGTCCATAAGTTGGAAGTCAACATCACCCTAGCTCCAACGGAAATAAGTAACTCATTGTCCAACTTTTCCTCATTGGCTTCAGCAGAATAGTTACTACTTACTCTTGTAGCAACACTACGGGCAACAGGGCGATTTAAGGATCTTAGACGACGCTTATTGTGATTGTGGACATCATCGTTTGTTGAAAACAAATGAATAGACTTATCAAACAACTCTTTTGTAGAACCATTCATATTTGTATCTATTCGTTCCATTAGTAATTTCCAATCTTCTAATGTAGGAATTGCATCTCTAACATTCATGAGAAGATATCGAAAACGTCTTTGATCATTACTTTGTCCATCTTGCCTAAATATTGTATCAAGAGTCACAACTGTTATGAATAAATTCCATAATTCTTTTGCATGACCCTCACATGCATATGCAGGTTTATCCATAACAGGAGGTAGTTGTCCCAAATCACCAACTAATATAATTGATCTCCCTCCAAAGGGAACATTGGCATTTTATGGAAAAGCTTGACGAAGTCGAGCATCAATATGTGTTAATAAATTTCTCCCTATAAAACTCATCTCATCAATTAGGATGTACTTGACGTGTCGCATCTCCTCTTGTAGGCTGATCAAACGTGACCCTTGTAACTCTATCATGTCCCTTACATGTATTTTAAGTGCAGAGTGTATTGTTGATGCAGATATGTTGAAAGCTGCAACTCCGGTAGGGGCCAAAAGTAGCAAGGGGCTCT
>LPNX010959201.1:65912-171687 GCA_001517045.1 Pseudotsuga menziesii
TGATGTGCCTTCATTTATATAGTTAGAACTCCAGTTTTCCATAACATCACGGTCTCTAAATCCAAGCATGTCAAATTCGTTGGCATTTATAAAATTATTTTTATACAAACCTGAAATGAGCTCTCACTCATGATCTCTAGTATCTTTCTGTAAATTTGGAAAAACTTCATCTTCATTTTCATATTCAGGTGGATCCTCTCTAGGCATTGGATTACGATCAATATGTCAAGGGTTATAATGGAAGCTATCCCAATTTTGTACAATGTCATCAGATGTCATACCTATATCTTGATGAAAATCACGGAATGGCTTGTAAAATACCAACTCAGACCAACAAAACTCCACAAACTTATCATTTTCGCGAGCAGGAGCTGAGGAAAACCGAGGAAACACACGTACAATTGCTGCATTGTTTCGTGGCAACCATTTATCACCACTACAACGTTTGTCATATGACCAAGATCTTGCAACTTCTATTAATGGTAGGCTTTCCATCTCAATAGGTCTCTTAGTATATGCTTCAATAAGAGAATTTTCATTGTGGTCATGATTTGCATCACCCTTTACCTGTTTGAAGACCTTCCTCCCAACATTTACAACCACAAATCGACGACTACTTTCACATAGAGGAAGTTCCAAAAGTAAGTGACATGTCTCTTGTGCTCCAATGTCCCTGTCAACAATGGTCTCAGACAACAAAGTCTTATATGCGCGTGCTGCTGGTTCATTTGGATTTTGAATAAAAGATATCCGCATCAACATGTCATGGAATGTCTCTGATCCTTTTTCAGCTTTTGCTGCATATTTTGCTATGTAATTAATTACAACACGCTTAGAAAGAACTGGTTGCCAGTATATATTTTCCCTCCACATAATCAATGTTTCACGATTATGTGTATTTAATCTTTCATCATTTCGTCTAGGTTCATACCTCTTTTCTCCATTTTCATCTACATAAAGCTTTGATGTTTGGCATAGCTCCCATGGTGCCTTATATCGACACACATTTTTCCACCCTTCTTTCGAAGGCACGATTTCGCGTTGCAAGTTATGTGGCGTTCAACACAATTCAAGAGTTCTTCATAATCTATATTTGGATCTGACTGAAATATCTGATTAGTGTCCTTTAAGCAAGGATGATCGCCATTGTCTCATCAAACATTGATGTTGATTTGATGCTGGTTACGTGGATTGAAAGCATGCACTGATCTATCAAAATATTCTTTTGCAAATCTAACTTGAACCGGGTCATCCCAATTCAATGTATCCATATTGGGAGCATCTTTCAACCAAAGAAATCCATGCACATGTGGGGATCCACGATGTTGCCATTCATAACGACACCAATAATTAGTAGCATTGTGAAATTTTGAGAAAATCTCTTCTTGAAACATTGTATGTCTCAAATGCATATAACTTGCTACAATATGAGGATTGCCAATTACATTTTGACGTCTCCATTTCCTTGCTTGGGCTGGATCTATAGGGCAGGTACCAGGCATCAATTTGTGTAAATCTGGCCATTGCATATCTGCTGCACTGAGTGTAAAGAATATTGTTGGACACCCAATCTGTTGAATCAAATCGCATAATTCTGGACGACACTTGGTCCAATATGCACGTGTACCTCTTAATACATTTCCAAACCTCATCAGCCTATCAGCAAGTCGAGAATCGGGAAGATTTTGTAAATGTTCTCGTAGCTCATCAACTGTTGTAGGCAACTCTTCCATATATTTTTTTAACAAAAACTGTAGATGAAGCTTGAGCACGATGTCTCATGATGATATTAAGTAAAAAGTATCTGAATCGAGGATGTCTCCCAAATCTATTGTCACGGTATCTTAGAAGATGTTTTGCATACTCATGAAGATGCACATTTCTCATCCGTGGTTGTAACCAATCAGCTTCGCCTTTAGGGAACAACATTGGAAATGCCATATCAAATAAACCCACTGTGTTATATTCATTTATGGGAGATGAACCCACCGTGGGCCAGTTCATCGCATCTATAGATTTTCCATTTGGATCCTCTACCTCCGAATTCGGATTATTTGCCCAAGCTCAAATGAGTTCAATTTCCCTAGTTGCATTTGGAGGCCTTGAAGCAAAAGAAGTTGTATCACAACCTTCTAAGATATCATCATGACTAGGAACACCTTCCAATGTTGCAAATTCCATGTCATTGTCCATATCTGGTAATATAACAGAATTAATAAGATCGGAAACATCGGTCGCATTTTCCGGCAAGTCATCAATGGCATGGATATCAACCTCAACATCACGATAATATGGATCATCTTGAATCTTGTACAGTAATGCATCCATTACTTGCTGCTTTCTCACAGTGAAATCATAGCTTGATCGTTTTTGGCCTTTTTTTTGCACAACAACCATTAAATCCAACTCTCTAATATATCGGGGAAGTTTTTTGGTAACATCTTTGACCTCTTGAGGAAAACTAATGGTGTGTCCTCTATATTTGTATTGACCGCCAATTGAATGCATAACTTGTAAAATTGCACTTGCTCGTGCTATCAACATCTCTTCAATTTGTGTAAGACTTGCAAGGACCAAGGGTTGCAAACCTGGATTCATATGGTTTTGAGATGAAAATCGATGACGACTACCTTCTTTTTTACATCTTGTACACATTGGACCTGTATTAGTTGTGACAACTTGAATGCCAGGATATGACTCATCGCACACATGGCACATTTGAATATGAGCAAATTTATCAATTCTTTCACGAAATTTTTTATGGGCAATCACTTCATATTCATGAGAAATTGGTACATTGGACATTGTATGAAGTTGCTCATGATCTAACACCATATGTCCATTGAATGGGTTATTGGCACCGACGAGAGAAATGGGTTCATTTTGTGCTATTATGTTAATTATATATTATTGTATTTCCAAAATTTGCTTAAAAAATTATAGATCCTATATTTGTGAAAGCAAATTTGTTTGGTTAAATGTTATCTTATATATGAAAATACTTGTCTCTTTGCAATAATGAAAATGCTATTACTAGAATCAAGTTTCATTATGTGTAGAGAGTGAATGCTTCACTTAATAGCACAAGAGGCATGCTTCAATCATTATGAAGGCACATGTTGGTTTGTTTTGTTTGTCTTTGATCTGGTTCGTAGTTTGAAATAAAAGAAAAAAGTATCATGTTTTAAAGCAAGTATTTGTTTGTTTGTTTTTGTTTTTTTTTCACTGAAAAAAAAGGGCAATCCATGAAATTATATGAATTTCATTGCACAAAATAGGCCAATAGTCTTTCAAGAAAGCTTCTTTCATCCAAGTATGTCAATGACAAAGTATTATATAAATTCTATCAAGATCCACCTATTCCTTTAAGACGGTTCTATTACAATTCTGAAGAAAAAAAAACAGTCAGCTATAACAAAAATACATCACCAGAGTATATTTTGTGAGTATATAACAAAAAAAAAAAAGAGGAAGCAAAAAAGCTTGTCTAGATTTGCCTTTAAAAGCTTAGCTAGAGTCAGTCTGGAATAGGACTCAGTCCATGCTCAATGACATAATTATCTTTACCTTCCCAAACTCTCTACATACCATCTGTTACATGTAATCCCTCCTTGGGGAGAGAATCAACTTCCTGATTTCTTCCTCTATAGATGTGGTGGAAGGTGATCGACTGAAGTAGTCTCATGTATATGAGGATATCTTCAAATAGAGGCCTTCAAATGAAATCTTTTGGAGGCTTCTTGAGCTTAAACCAATCAATCACTAGGAGAGAATCTCCAAAAACTTGAATATTCTGAACAATTTTATTCAAAGCCAACTTTAGGACCAAACTAAGAGCCTTCGTCTTAGCTTGATTATTTGTAGCTCTACCAATCCCAGCTGCAAATTTAAACCAGATGTTATTAGAAAGATACATAATGCCTCATGCCCCTCCCTCCCCAGGCCTACCTTGGGAGGCTCCACCAAAGTAGCATCGGCAACCAATCTTATCAATGACTTCCTCCATGATGGTCCTAATTAATTTTATAACCTGAAGATTGAAGAAAACTATCCAAAATAGCCACAAATTTTGAAGCATAATTCTGAGTTGGAAGGATACTTGCTTGAAATTTGGCCTTGTTTCTGGCCAACTAGACCCCCCACACCATAAGAAATAACAAAGCTCTATAATCATAAGAGAGCCATTATTAATCCATGACTAAATTTTTTTTTCTAAACTATCACCCTTCCTATGAAATGTAATGTCATAACTCTGAGAAGCAAAGACCCACATATAATTCATATATGGATAAAGAAAAGAAAAAGGTGATTAATGGAATCAGAAGCAACCTAACATAAAGAGCATTTGTTGGGCCCAATGGTTAAGAAAGTGATCATTTTGTCCCAAACATGTATTTTCCCTTTCAAAGCAAGTCTAAAAAATAATTTAGACTTCAAAGGGCACTACATCTTCCAAATAGAATAATTCCATCACAATGGTTCAGGGAAGTCTTCTTATTCTCTAATCACTTTATAACCCAAACTTGGAAGATAGAATCCTCCACCAACATTCCTAGCCCATACAAGAAAGTCTTCTTTGTTAGTTAAATGAATATCACAGGTGTGTAAATTCTTGGTAGATTACCCCAACAAGTTCTATAATCACCCTCAAAGCTCAAAACATCTATTGAAATCCATCACTCTTTGTGAGGGAAGAATTCTAAAAATATTGTACATGATACATATAAATGAGACACCGATCCCTCAAATTTGCAATCATCAACTCATGGATCCTATAAGTTGTTGAACAACTTAGCCAAGGATCTTGACCAACTCTGTCTTTTCTTCTATCTCCAATGTCTCGGGCTATCCAATCACCAATGATGTCATATGCATTTAGCATTGCATTCCAAATGGGAGAAATATTCCTATATGATTTATTTCTAGATCTAATCCACTCATCAATGGATAGTGGATGAATATATTTATGATGTATTTCAGGCCACAGCCACCTAGTTGTTTCAAAATAGTAAGCTTCATCCAATCTATCCAAGGAAAATATCTATGATCCTCACCTCCTCTCCAAAGGAAATCAAAACAAATCTTTTGGATGCTTTCCATAGTTCCTACAGGAATATAAGCAATGGAAGCCCAATAAACTGGAATAGCCTCAAGGACAGATTTGATCATCACTAATCTGCAACCTCTAGACAACCACTTATTACGCCGAATATTCAACTTGCTTTCAATTTTACTGACCAACCAAGCCCACTCTTTCCTCAAATAATCATTTGGCCTAATAATAAACCCAAGATACTTTAGTCCATTAGTGATTTATATCAAGATAAAATTGAATTGAGAGAAAATCCTATCCAGTCATTTTTTATCAAATTCATGAAAGATATAGAATACTTAGACACATTACAAACCATACATGTAGCTTCAATGAATATTTTCAATAGAGCTTTGAGCTTCAAAATACCCCTCCTAGATCCATATGTGAAAAACAAGATATCATCTACAAAGAGTAGATGAGTAATAGAGACATGCCCTCAAATATTTATTTCTTTCAAACCTCTTATAGCTCTAGCATGGAGAATAGATTTATTGAATCCTTCAACAACCATGATAAATAAGAGAGGGGCAAGGGGGAAACCCTGTCTCGGGACTCTCTCAATCCTATAGAAAGAGGAGGAAAAACCATTTATAAGAGCAAAAAATGATACAGACTACACACATGAGATCATCCAATTGACCATGACAATATCAAATACAACTTGGAGCAACACCAATATAAGATAAGTCTAATTTACCCGATCATATGCTTTTGATAAATCCAATTTGTTATGTTCAGTGGTTGGAATCTTGCTCACCTTCACAGTGTGAAACACTTCCTGATCAGAAATCCTAATGGCATCATGGATTTGCCTTCTCTCTAAAAAAGCAATTTGTTCTTCAAACACACACATTGAAAAACCCCCCCTAATCCTATTAACAATGATCTTAGCAGATAGTTTATAAATACAATTACAAAGATAAATGGGTCTAAAATGATCCAAGGATGATGCTCTATTTAGTTTGGGTATAAGAGAAATAAAAGTTGTATTGAAAGAATTCTATCCCTTACCCTATATTCGTTAATTACTACAAGAAGATCATTCTGGAAGAGTTCCATAAACCCAAAAAAGAATTCCACTGGGAACCCATCAAGAACAAGACTCTTGTCATTTTGCATATCCCAAATAACATATTTAAGTTCTTCAAGAGTAACTGTCTGTTTTAGATCTATATTTTTCTATGCACTAACAAATTATGGATAATGATTAATAATGTTCAACCTAGAATCAATAGTATCCCTCTCATCCTTTTTGTATAGATTGTTGAAATGACTAACACTAGCCTTTGCCATATCCTTGAAACCGTATATATTACCACCTTCATCATCCTCCAGATTCCATAAAGCATTAGTATTAATTATGTGTCTATAGAAA
Organism: Pseudotsuga menziesii; assembly: GCA_001517045.1. NCBI lineage: Eukaryota > Viridiplantae > Streptophyta > Pinopsida > Pinales > Pinaceae > Pseudotsuga > Pseudotsuga menziesii. The sequence goes on from LPNX010959201.1 coordinate 72,383, forward strand.
TTATGAAAATATATAGTGTTATCATCACCCTAATGGCTCTTCTCTTCAATCTCATATCAGCTTCTTTCTCTATGTAATACCCCAGTTTTGACCCCAATTGCATTAAATTGTAAATGATGTAAATAACGTTATTTAATCATGGTGTAGAGCTCAAGGCAAAGGCCCCACCATTGATTTGTCGTTTTATGTTTCAGCAATTAAAATCAATGGCGATGATATTTCGTGCTAGCCAGGCACATTATAAATTTGGACATCATGTACATATGCAATTAATAAATATACCCACAACTAGCTATGTCAATGCAACATTAAAGAGATGGTGGCATGATTTCAAAAGGAATAGGAAGGGAAAATATTCAAACCCTTGAGCCAATAGGGTAAAGCGAAATGCCAAAGGAAAAACCCATAAAGATGATAACTACCCATTTTGTCTTTTATGCCCAATCATTTATTTCTTCCATAAATTGGTTGAGGTGGTTAATGCATGGGGGTTGGAAGAGTATGGCAGACAAATTCGAATTTGAGAAGCCATCAATTTTTGGAAAATGTGTTTTTGACTTATGGGGCAAGTAAATGCTAAAAAATGCATGCCCATCATGTTGTTCACTTACGTCCTTCATTTCCTTATGCAGTTGGAGCTTGTTGGGATTTTACCTTCACATTTTTCTATCGTTTCCTCATTCCTTCATGCCCAGAAATCCGTTTTTGTTATTGTTGAGTGAATGGCCAGAGGAGATTCACGATTTGTGGGTTGGGGGAGATCGCTTTTGCTTCCATAATGCCCATAGACATTTTATGAGTTTCAATTCAGAAATTGGGGGTTTGTAGAAGTCGTTTTTGCCTCTATGAAGCCATGAAACGTTTTCTGAAACGATTTGCTCACCTGGGTCGTTTTTCCCCATTTACCATTTTTTATTTTGGTTCTCATGGCGTTTTGTCCATACCCAACACTTGTGTTTTGTTATTCTGTAAATCATTGCTTTGGTCTGAATCGTTAGGAGTGGAAGAGGCCAGAAATTGCTTGATAAATCTAGTGAAGAGAGGGACCTCACAGAGAGATCAAGAGGGGATGACAATTCCTTTCTGCACACCCTGAAGAGCACTAGAAGGGAAGGTATGGCCTGAGGGAACTGTGTAGCAGTGAAGGGAATACTTACATGTGTTGGGTGGTGTAGTTATTGAGGAGGCCAAGCCAGATCTTGTGTAGGTGTCCATAGCTCTGTGGTTGAGCTCACTAGCTCAACAATTCCCCTTTCCACTGCCTTAGCATCCTGATAAACCCAACTGTGTTTGGCTTGGTTGAGTTTTGATGTGTATTTGGCTATGTGTGAGCCTGTTGTTCCCTAGTTCCTTGTGGAAATCATGCCCAGGTCGGGGGTGGCAGTGGTGCTGAGAGATTGATGAGCACACTGGCTTATGGTTGGGTGGAACATTGCAGCAACATAGCTGGTTGCAGGACAACTCCTTTTCAAGATAAGTATTTCTTGTGTATTTAAGTTTTGCACATGTATTTGTTTTAAATTATCATGAACATGTTGAATGCTAGAATGTATTTGCTTCTGTTGTATATTGCATTATGCATTTGTGTATGTAAAATTTTCAATGCATTATTATTATTATGTTCATGGGGCTTAGATTGCTTGTTTGATAGTAGCAACAGTGTAGTGTGCCCTCTCCATCATAGAGATGAGGGGAGGGGACGTGACAGTGTGGTATCGGAGCACTAGTTGCATCATTTGGCCTCAATGGTCCAAGTTGAGCAATTGACAGCGGCAATATTACCCTCTGGTCAGCAAAGGAAAAATGAGAAAGATAGGAAAAATTTCCAAAAAGTTTTCTAAGTCTTGGAAATTTTTACATGTCGGTTGAGTTAGTTGAGTGGAGCCAATGAAGCTTGTAGAGACCGTGTCGGCGTGAAATGCTAAGTTGCGTCGACGAGAAAGAGAAACAAAGAAAAAAATTCAAAAAAATTCTAAGTGTTTTAAATTTTCTATGTCGATTGAACTGGTCGAGTTGAGTCAATGCATGTCGGCATAAAAGGATAAGTTGAGTCGACAAAGAAGGAAGAAAAAATAATTTTTCAAAAAATTTTTAAGTGTAGAAAAATTGCATGTGTCAACAAAACTTGGTGAGTTTTGCAGATACGTCGGCTGAGTTGGATGAGTTTCGTCGACACATTTCAGCCAAACTTGGCAAGTTTCCCTGATGATAGAGAAAATACAAAAAAAAATCTGAAATTTTTCTAAGTATGGACATGTCAACAAAACTTGGGGAGTTTTGTTGATGCATGTCAGATGAACTTAGTGAGTTTTTCTGATGCGAGTCGGGAAAAAAAGGTGAGTTTCGCCGATGCGTGTCGGGCGAAAAAGATGAGTTTCACCGATGAAGGAAAGAAGAAAAAATTTCAACAATTTTTCTAAGTGTCGAAATTCCCCTGTCGACAAGAAAAGATGAGTTTTGTCGATATGTGTCAGGTGAACTCAGTGAGTTTTGCTAACACGTCAAAAAAATTTGTGAGTTTTACCGATCGGAAGAAAAGGGTGAGTTTTGTCGATGTGTCAGAAGCAAAAGAGGATTTTTGCTGACACGTCAGGAGCAAAAGCGGAGTTTTTCCATTGGGAAGAAAAGGGTGAGTTTTGTCGATACATGTCGGGAAAACTTGACGAGTTTTGTCATTATGTCGAAAGAAAAAGGTGAGTTTTATCGATCGGAGGAAAAAGTTGAATTCGCTGAAACAAAAAAATTTAGCAGTTTTTCAGTGGGGAATTACAAGTGCCAGAAAGATGAAAAATGATAGTGATTTTATGCGCCAAATTGCATGAAATCGAAAGATTTACAAAAAAAAAAAACGAGGACGCTACCCTCGACCTGCCCTATAGTCAAGTGGGCAAGCCCCCTTGACCCTCATTGTCCCCCTGAGACAGTTGTTTTTTATGAAAAGAAAAGTCTGTGTTTTGACAAGTTGCTAATATATGATTTTTCCAAATGCAGGTAAGTAATGTATAAATTCCTGTTAATGTTATGCAGGTAACAATTGTGTTTGTGAACACATTTTGCAGAATCATAGTCACATCAAAAGCAGCATTCCACATAGTGCAGCTTAAAGAAGTGGGTTTTTGGCTCATCCATGAGAACCTACGACTTATATGATGATGCACATAACCCCAATGAGCACGAGGAAGATGCTATGGGAGAAAATGTTCGAGTTGGAAATGCTTAAACAAAATCTAATGGAAGAAGATTTCAAGAGAATCCGCCATATTTTACAACCACCATGAGGAGCTTAAGGGTGGAAATGCAAAGTTATAGGGAAGCTAATGAAAGATTGTTTAAGGATCAGGAATTCATGCTACAAACTTTGACAGACATCCAAAGGAGGATGAAGTCTGGGCATCGTGTAGTACGTCCAGAAGGAAGTAAAAGCAATGCCAGAAGAAGAAAGAGATATTCTAGTGGGTCATCTGACTCTAAAGGATCCACTGGGGGTTCAAGTTCTTCTTCCCATGGGAATAAGAAAGAGAGGAGCTACCAGAACCACTCACATGATGAATTCAAGAAGGCTAAGCCTCCTACATTTGATGGTGAGGTAAAGAACTTAAGAAGCTGAAGCTTGGCTTCTTGGGATGAGAAAATATTTCCAAGTCCAAGACTACTATTGAAATATGAAGTCTAGGGTAGCCATCTTCAATTTGACTGGAAGATCATCCATATGGTGGGAGCACTTCAGGAAAGTGAAGAAGACCAATGGAAGGAATATTGTGTGGAAGCAGTTCCAGAAGTATTTCAAGCAAAAGTACCTTTCTGGCAGGTTCTACGATGACAAGATCAAAGAATTCCATGAGCTAAGATTGGGACAACAGACCATGGAAGAGTATGCAAACAATTTTTTGGAACTTTTGAGGTATGTTAAATACATCAAATATGATAAAGTTAAGATCCAACATTTTCTAAGTGGGCTACCTCAAGCATACCGAGATAGAATTGAGTTTTTTGAACCTAGGAATCTGGAAGAAGAAATAAGGAAAGCTAAGTATTTCTATGAGAAAAGAAAAGGAAAACCTGATCATCATAAGGCTTGGAAGGACAATAACAATGAGAAATCTAGCCAGAGGAAGAAAGGTTTCAAGCCCTCTAACTTCAAAAATCAATGGAAGCAGCCATCACAAGTTGGGAGTAAGCCAGCTAGAGTGATGGGAGAAAAGCCAAGAGATCCACAACAGAACAAAGAACCACTCTGATGTTGGAAATGTGGAGGAACCCATCTGCGCAGGAATTGTCCACTTGGGAATGGGAATGCAAGGCCAGCTTACAACATTCAAGAAGCAGAAACAGTGGGTCAACTAGTAAGGATTGTCCCTAGGATTTATGCAACACTAGAGGACCGTGAGGCAGAACAACAGTCAACTGTGGTTGAGGTTGCAGATAAGATTGCTGAGAAATCTGTTTCTATTTTAACTAACCCTAGATCTACTCATAGTTATATTACTCATAGAGTAGTTGATATTTGTTCTTTTAAGAAGTTAAAGCATAGAAAATCATGGTGTAACACCCCGGTTTTTTACCCCATTTACATTAAATATATATAATGTAAATATTGTAATTAATCATGGTGTGGAGCTAAAGGGAAAAGCCCCACCATTGATTTATTGTTTTATGTTTCGGCGATTAAAATCAATGTTGATGGTATTTTGTGCTAACCGACACATTATAATTTTGGACATCATGTAAATATGCAATTTAATTAATTACCCACAACTAGCTATGTCAAGGCAACATTAAAAGAGACAGGGGCATGATTTCCTAAGGATAAGTGGGGGGATATTTAACCTTTGGGGCCAATGGGAAAAAGCCAAATGTCAATAAAAGAACCCATCAAGCTATCAACCACCTTACTTGTCTTGTTCAAACAATCATTTAATTCTGCCAAAAAATTGGTTGGGTTAGTTATTGCATGAGAATGGGCAAGGTATGGAAGTCAGAAATTTGAATTTGGGGAAGCACCCATTTTTGGGAAAAACGTTTTTTACTTTTGGGTCAAGTTAACACCCAAAAAGGCATGCCCATTTGGCTATACACCCACGTTCTTCATCTCCTCACATAGTGGAAGCTTGGGAGTTGTTTTACCTTCACAATTTTGGAGCTCCTGGGCGTTTTCCTCATCATCATTCATCTACGTTGGGGCTCTCTCAAGCGGCTGGGATTTTCCTGTGTGTGCCATTCACATTTTTGGGTTTTCTATGTGTGTTTTCCCTCACGTGGGTAGTCATTTCTTCATTTTCCTCAGGCTGGGAATTCAATTTTTTGTAATTACTTGTGGTTGGGCTTCTTCCCCAATGATTTCTGTTGCATTTCCCCACTGTTTTCCAAGCTGAAAATCGTTTTTGTGTTTCCCAACAATTTGGAGGAGAGATTGCGTTCTCTTAGGTGTTGATGAATTCATTTTTGGCCACGTTAGGGCCAAAACGTCCCTGGGATACGAATTGTTGTTAGGGGGTTGTTTTCACCCACCTTGGAAATTCATTTTGTTTTCAAACCGTTTTCCTCAACCTAGAAATTGAGTATATTGTTGTGTATGCATTTGTGCTTTGGTCTGTATTGAATTGGGAGTGGAAATGGGGCCTGACCAGCTTAATAAACCTAGTGTGTGAAGGAACCTCACAGATAGATCTAGGGGTCTGGTTTTCTTCTTTGCACACCTTGAATAGCACTGGAAGGGAATGCATAGCCCGAGGGACTGTGTAGCAGAGAAGGGGATGCTTCTTTGTGTTGGGTGGCTAGATGTTTAGAAGCTAGGCTAGATTTGGTGAAGGTGTCCATAGCTCTATTGAGGAGCTCACTAGCTTAGCATTCAGCCTATCCATCTCATTTGCAGCCTGATAAACCCAACTGTGTTGGCTTGGCTGAGTTTTGTGTATCCTTGGCTATCTGTGAGCTTGCTAGTGTTCCTTATTCATTGTGGGAATCATGCCCATCTGGAGGGTGGCATTGTTGCTGAGAGATTGAGGAGCACACTGGCCTATGATTGGGTGGAACGTTGAAATGACATAGCTGGTTGTGGGACGAGCTTCTTCATAAGATAAGTATCTCTATGTTAATCTCTGCATTGTTTTTGTTTAATGAATTACAATGAAAATGATGAACATGTGTATGCTTCCATTGTATGTTAAATATTTATGCATCTATGCATGCATTAGTTCAATGCATTTCATTTTATCATGTGTATGTTCATGGGATTTAAATATCCCGGATTAGATAGCAGCATTAGTCACGTCCTCTCTCTGGTAAAGGGGCGGGGATGTGACACATGGTTAGTTCAAATAGCCATTGGAACTAAGAGAAAGATTTGTGAAGTGGTAGAGAAATATCCATTGGTTATGAATGGATTGGTCACTTATGCAGATATGAATGTTCTACCACTTGGTTCCTATGATATTCTCATTGGAATGGATTGCTTGGAAGCACACAGAGTAAATATTGATTGTTACAACAAGAATTTTGAGTGCTTGGATGAAGAAGGCAACTTAAGGGTTGTAAGAGGCATTCCAAAGGTGATTTACGTTAGGCATATTTCATAAATGCAGCTGAAGAAGTTCTGTAGGAGAGGTTGCAGAGTGTATGCAACTCATGTTTTGGAGGCAATAGAGAATGAAACTCCTAGGTTGGAGGACTTTCATGTGTTGCAGGAATGCAGGGATGTTTTTCCTAATGAAATTTCAGGGCTTCCTCCAAAGAGGGACATTGATTTCACAATTGAACTTGTGCCAGGAGTAGCACCAATGTCCAAGACACCCTATAGGATGAGTACACCAGAAATGCTAGAGTTGAAGATGCAACTACAAGAGTTGTTGGAGAAGAAGTATATCAGGAAGAGTGTGTGTCCTTGAGGAGCACCAGTTATGTTTGTGAAGAAGAAATATGATACACTCAGGTTATGTATTGATTACAGGTAGCTGAACAAAGTCACTATGAAGAATAAATACCCTTTGCCTAGTATTTATGACCTCTTTAATCAAATGAGAGGAGCAAAGGTATTTTCCAAGATTGACTTAAGGTCTGGTTACCATCAGGTGAGAACCAAGGATGAAGACATTCATAAGTCAACCTTCAAAACAAGGTATGGACAATATGAGTTTGTAGTGGTACCATTTGGTCTCACAAATGCACCAACTACATTTATGTGCCTTATGAATAATGTATTCAGCAAGTATCTAGACAAGTTTGTTCTTGTTTTCCTTGACGAAATTAATATTTATTCTAAGAATGAGGAAGAGCATGAAAAGCATCTAAGATTGACATTGCAATTGCTCAGGGAGCATAAGTTGTATGCAAAGTTGAGCAAGTGTGACTTCTATAAATATAGGATTCTTTATTTGGGTCACATTATCTCAGATGAGGGCATATCTGTAGACCCTGAAAAGATTGAGGCCATTATGAATTGACCTACTCCAATAAATGTGACAGATGTAAGATATTTTATGGGCCTTGCAGGATACTACAAGAGATTCATTGAAGGATTCTCCAAGGTTGCACATTCCATCACTTCTTTGCAAAAGAAGGAAATAAAGTTTGAATCAACACCAAGGTGTGAATAAAGCTTCCAGCAATTGAAGAATATTCTCACAAGTGCACCAGTATTGAATATTGCATACCCAAAAAATATTTTGTGGTGTGTACTAATGCATGCGGTCAAGGGCTTGGAGGGGTCCTTACGCAAGACAATCACATGATATTCGATGAGTCAAGAAATTTTAAGGATCATGAGAATAACTATGCCACTCATGATTTAGAACTTGCATCCATAGTACATGCTCTCAAGATGTGGAGGCATTACTTAATGGGTAGAAAGTTTGAGTTAAAGACAGACCACTATGGTCTAAAGTATTTGTTTGATCAGCCTACTCTAAATGATAAGCAAGCTAGATGGCTGGATTTTTTATGTGAGTTTGATTTTGAAATCAAACACATAAAAGGAAAAGAAAACAAAGTGGTTGATGCGCTCAACGGAAAGGTGCATGAAATGCACTTGGCATCTCTTAGTATTTGCCAATCAAATTTGAGACAACAAATTGTTAATCATACTATTGAGGATGAAATGCATGTGCAGATAAGGGACAAATTGCAGCAGCAAAGTATTGAGAAGAGTTATGAGGGATATAAGTTGGAATAAGATGGACTTCTTACTTATAAAAACAAAATTTATATTCCAAATGTAGCAGATTTGAGGAGAATCGTTATGGATGAGATACATCAAGCTCCATATTCTGGTCACCCGGGATATCATAAGACAATTACTACAACCAGAAAGCAGTATTTTTGGCCAGGAATGAAGAAGGACATTGTTGAGTATATCTCAAAGTGCATGAAATGTCAGCAGGTGAAGGTTGATCATCAACACCCAGCAGGTTTGTTGCGCCCTTTTCCAGTTACAAAATGGAAACGGGAAGTTGTTTCCATGGATTTAATTACAAGATTGCCAATGACTTGGAGGAAACATGATTCCATCATGGTTGTGGTGGACAAGTTGACGAAGGAAGCACATTTTGTATTAGTCAAGTCCACTTATAAGACTGATTCTATTGCAAAAATATTCATGAAGGATATTTTCAAATTGCATGGATTGCCTAAGGCCATAGTCTCTGACAGGGATCCTAAGTTTACTTCCAATTTTTGGAAGGGTATGTTTGCATATTTGGCTACTAAGTTGAACTTCAACACTGCCTACCATCCTTAAACTGATGGACAGACAGAGAGAGTGAATCAAGTGCTGGAAGACATGCTTTGCATGTATGTGATGGACAACCCAACCAAGTGGGAAGATTATTTACACTTGGTAGAGTTTTCTTATAATAATGGATAGCAAGCATCCTTGGGGATGAGTCCTTATGAATCCTTTTATGGAAGAAGGTGTAGGACACCTGTGACATGGGATAATCCAGTGAACAAGATTGTACTTAGTCCAGAATTGCTCAAGGAAATGGAGCAAGAGGTTGCAAAGATTAGGAAGAATCTGAAAGCATCCCAGGACAAATAGAAAATCTATGCAGATAAGCATAGATTACATAGAGAGTTCAGTGATGGGGATCATGTTTACCTCAGAGTGAGGGAAAGGAAGAGTTCCTTGAAGCTTGGAAGTTGTGTCAAGTTGTCACCTAGATACCGTGGGTCGTTTGAAGTGCTTGAAAGAATAGGGTCAGTTGCATATAGACTTGTGTTTCCTACTAGCACTAGAGCTCATAATGTTTTCCATGTTTCTTTGATTAAGAAATATGTACATGATCCTAACCATGTGATAAATTGGGATGTGATTCAGGTGGAACCCAAGGGAGAGTTCCAAACTGAGTCATTGAGCATCCTTGACAGGATGGTCATAGTGCTTCGGAATCGAGTTGTTAGACAGGTGAAGGTGCAGTGGGAGCACTACGATGGCACCTGTTGCATCTGAAAAGAACTCTGAATGTAATCTAGAGGCTATATATGAGAAACATTCCCTTTGAAATCACCATACTCTCTTGCAAACCATCCCTTAAGTCCAAGTTGATTAGGATCTTAACCACCATCATAATTCCATATTGTTGGAAGGACAATTCAATTGAGAGGAAGACACCTAGGGAGTCCCCTATTTTCTTAAAAATTTATTTGGTCCAAAGCTCCAGTGGGAGCTTTGCAAATTTAACCCCAATTAGGTTGAATGTAATCCTTTGTCCTTCTCGGATCAAAATAAGGACACCACCTTCACAGATTGCGGATAGCATAATCCTTTCGCTAAACACCATTCAAGAGAATGAACACATCCCCTAGATTTTGTAGGAAGATACCTAACCATCCTTTGGCTAGAGAAATACTACGAGGAGCATAACCCAATAAACCCTTCCAAGTTTCTTCCGCCCAAACCCTAAATGAGGAAAGTGAAACTTTACATCCTCTAAGTCTTCCCACCAATGCATATTTAGTCATGGTGACGACTTCATGCATTTCCACATCGTCCCCCGGATTTAGGTTCAACACATCCACCTTCCATTTTACACAATTACTCTTGAAATTCGAAATAAGACTCTTAGAAATGTGGGAAGAGCACTCACCGCCTTCATGATAGTCCTCCTTTGATTGATGAGTCGGTGCCCATCCTAAAAAACTCTTAGTACTCCCTTCCAAAAATCCTGACAAACCAACAAATTTTGCTCCCTTCGCGGGTATTTCTTGCAGAATACCATAGAGGTATCTTTGTCCATGCTACCGACACTACAAGAAGGAGAGCTTATGACTCGAACCTCCTGCAACTATCCCAGGAAACCTCCTCCACTGAGGCAACAAGAAGAAGAAAAAAATGGAGAAATCAGAGCATGTGAGACAACCTCATCTTCATGAGCACCTTTCCTGCGATAAGCGATGGGAGAAACAAAATATGCTTCCTAAGGAGAAATATATTTTTCAAAACCCTCTTTCCATTTCATCACTAGAGAAAAACCCTAAGACACATCTAACCATCCAATCTCACGAGAAGGTCGCCAACCCTAAAGATATGACAAAATAAAAAGGGTAGGTAAGAGTAGATGACAACATGCCTCAATAAATGTAGTCAAATCACACACAATACAAGATCAAAGATAGGACAGCTTGAAAAAAATAGAGAACAAAGGCTAATAAAAGTAAATTGTCTCAAATTCCCCACTAAGGGTTAAGAAAGAAAACCATGGCCAAACCTAGAAGACTCCAAAATTCCATCTTTGATATCACTCGAATCCAAGTGTGTTCTATGAGAGTGAGAGGAATATATACAATCCTAGGTGCTTACAATGCAACAATTACAAGTTATCCCTTCTAAAAATGTTTCTCATCTCTATCCTACTTTGTAATGATTTTTTAATTTTATTTAATAAACTTAAAACCAAGCCACTACATGATTACTAATAAAATATTTCATGATGCATTGGCATAATTTGATCTAAATTAACTAAAATTTTGAATTATTACAAACCATCATATATCCATCTTAAACCCGGATCTATCAGAGAGGGGTCAAATTTTTCATGAGGTGTAAATTCTTTTTATTTTAATTTGTTTACACATTAAGAAAAAATTTACACCTTAAGCTATTTTATCCCTCTCGGTTCTTGATATATTTAGGTTTAAGATTTGTATTTTTTATATTTTTTATATGGGAATGTCATGTTACATCACATTACACAATGTTACACATTACAACATCTTCCCACAATATAATTTTATTTTTTGTTTAAGCCGACATCATTTGTATTTTTTATTTTTATTTATATGGGAATGTCATGTTACATAACGTTACACGTTACAACATCTACCCCTACAAGATTGTAACCACCTTGCTACTCTCGGTGCAAAAATATATCATCAATATAAACTAGTTACATGGTTAACCATGATAATGAATTACAGTTAATAAATATAATTACACCGTTCATATAAAAAGCTCCTTATACATATGATGATGTTTTTTAAACATATTAAAATATATCATATAAAAATAACCATTTTTTTTTCTGAAAAGAAATATGAAAAAATCTAATAAAAAGTATATAAAAATTAACAAAATTTATGAACTAGTACAAAGTATATTTATACCATTTTTATCATAAATTTTGTATAATTTTTAATGAAAAACATTATGTTAGACAATATGCAGATTATGGTGGATTTATGCAATATGCAATAAATTGAAGTTGAAGAGATGGAATTACACATTAAATAACCAATAATAAAAGTAACATTTGTTTATTTGTGAATTAGTTACATTGAGCATCTAGTTATGAGAATTACATTACAGAGGCATAATAACAATGCGCTTGAACTTAAGTGAGACAACTTGGAAAAAAAATTGGCATAGAATAAAGCTACTTGAGATAACACGATCATGAACATTACTTAATACAACATCAGAGCCATGAGGTGGAAAATGTTTTTGCGACTTTCACAATATAATATTTTGAAATTTAAAATAACTTTATTTTGTTGATGACTAGTTTATCAGTTTATTTGGTTTTATTTATGTATATTGTCTTTTTATTTATTGTTGGTTTGGGATAATACACATGATGTTGCAATCAATTTCATTGCTTTTACAGTCACACATGCTATATGCTATGCTGGAAAATAGAATGAATTTTAAATATTGAAATGTTCACTTGCACGTCATTTGACCATCTATTTATTAGTACTCAACTTCAATAATAAGTTTTTATAAGTAATCTTTATAATAAGTCTTTAGATTTTGGTTTTGGTGAGAAGAGTCACCAAAACTGATTAAAATATAGGAGAGATGTGCAATATATGAACCATTCAAATAACAAAATCAACTTGAATAATTAATCATTTAAAATTGAAACCTACATAACTTTTCAAATAATTACCCAAATTATTATTATAAATAATCTTAAAAAAACAATTTTCAACTTGAGAAATAATTTGAAAGTAACTTGACATTATAAGTTTATATAACTTTAACCTCTAAAAAAATAATTATAATGGCCTAAAATTGTATTTCAAAATAGTATTTTTCTTCAATTTATCTTTAAAAAAAAAACTATAATTGCCTAGAATTGTATCTCAAAATACCAAATTTTTTCAATTTATCTTGAAATAATCTTCATGTAAACTAAAAGTGTTTTTTTAAATGAGTGAATCTTTAAACATTGAATATTTTAAATTAGAGGATCTTTAAAGAGTTAATCGAGTAATGTAGGATATCTTAGATTTTCATTTATTTATTTTAAATTTCTTATAAAATAATTATCGATGTTTCTAAATTGGTTGGCAGGGATGTCATGCCAAGTCTTCTCTTTTGTGACTAAATTGTAATAATATAAAATCCCTCTCTACAATCATTGATGAATTCAATGACCAACAAAATAAACCATCAATAAAAGAGAAACACAATTTGCAATCAAGAAAAAACTAGAAGAATGAAACAAACCTGAAGGTGAATTAAATGAAAACAACAACCAAAAACCATGAATAAAAGAGAAACACAATATGTAATCAAGAAAAAAAATTAGAAGAAGGAAATAAACCTGAAGGTTTAAACAATCCCTCCATTCTAGAGGCAGTGGACACTGAACATGAGGATCAATACCAATACTTGACAATTTCAATTTCTATCCACTGACACCAATCTCATCACCATGTTTAGAATTGTCTGAATTCCAACTCTGGGAGATACATCTGTACTGAATGTCATCGATTACTACACAATCACTCTTAAAGTTGGAAGCCAATATTAAAATCCTTGGAAGTTTCTCTGCAGATTAAATTGCTTATACGGTTACTTCATAATGTTCCATAGCTCCCAAGTGGTGGAAACAAGATGGGAAGTCATTGGAGTAAAAATGTGTGGTATTTGCATTGGTTAGGGTCTTAATTGAGAGCATTGAGAGCATTTAAGAGGAATGAATGTGGCAGGATTGTAAGAGACATCGTAGGTAACCAGTGACTACGACACCCCTCTTTCTTTTACTATTGGCCCCTGCATTTACGCACCTTCATAAAGGAATTCCAACAATGATCAATTTATACTAAATAAATGATATGAGTTGCAGGTTTACAACAAACCATATATAAATCCCTTTAAATATCCATAGTAATTTAATAGGACAAAATAAAGAGGTAGTTGTTTCAATGACTAGCATACATGTGTATACAATCAAGAGCGAATTGACTCAACAAAACAACATATAGATGAGTGGATTTAGAAGAAACCACTTATTATATGAGTCTTGGGTTGAAGTCAAAATGGTTATTCCCTAAATTACCTGGGAATATACCAGTTCTTGAAATCAATAACTAAATCATGTAAAAGAAGATATACACGGTGCTTTAAAAATCGACTAGAAAATATAACATGTAAACACTTAACCCATTTAAAAAAAATGAAATATACCTAGCCATCCTTTAGTTGAAGAGAATATACAAGTATATTCAAACCCAACTTATTTTAAAATGTTAAATTTTCATATGCTATACTAGATTCAATAGTATTCAATTCAAAATCACAACAGCGTATCAAGAATCACTAATAGAAACACAATCACAAGATAGACATAGCATTTATCCTGGGAAACCCTCAAGGGGAAGAAAACTAGCAAAAACTTCCTCTATATAAGATGTATAAAATACAACCCAAAAACAGTTGTTCTGCTCCTTCGGTTCTCTCTCTCTCTCTCTCCTATGCGCTACACAAGTGAGTGAGTCGATGTTCAAATAAGAACCACAACTCCTTTATTTATACACAATGAGTTAATTGACTTTTTCACTAGACAAGTCAGGCCCAATAAACTGTATGGTCTGACTTCACCTAGGAAGACTCAAAACATTATATTATATTATTTATTAGGGTACTAAATACCCAGCACAAGAGGAGGCTTTACCTCATGACTCTATGATGATCAAATACAATAGTAACACCCCGTCGGAGGAATAATAACATCTCCCTTAGGTTACATCAATAAAATACATTTAAAATATCCTTTGAATTTACAATATTTCAACACTTCCCCTTAACGAGAAGGTTATTCTACTGACAACATCATCACAGACTATAGGAGAATAGAGAGACATTTACAACAGTACATTGAGTTAATACATCTATACATCATAGGAAGTTTTTTCACAATTAGTAATGGAACAGTTATTCTTCATATTCTGCATCACATGATCACTTGATCCTTTTTGCAGCAACGCTTTGACCTTGCGATTCTTCATAGTAACACTTCGATCTTCTCGATCCTTTGCAGCAACACTTCGATCTTCTTGATCCTTTGCAGCAGCACATCAATCTTCTCGATCCTTTGCAGCAGCACTTCGATCTTCTACAGTAGCCTTTCGATCTTCTCGATCCTTGTAGCAGCACTTCAATCCTTTCGATCCTTCTACATTAGTACTTCGATCTTCTTAACCCTTTGCTAATGTACTTCGATCTACTTGAACCTTCGCCGCCATGCTACCTGTAATACACATGATCTATTTGCGGGATGATCAATCCCAATCACTTTAGGACATAAGTCCAAGGATGATGCAATCCTCCATCAGCATGATCCATGAAATCGATCAGTTAAATCGTCTACAACTGAATGTAGATATTGATCGCACCCAGTGCCGACCCTATCGTCCGTTAGGACTCATTGTTACCATCCATACTACACAGGTTAGGACCATTCACAAGTGAGTGCTATCATTACGGTATCTACACTAGAGTGTAGGAATACTATTCCAAGCAAGAGTATTGTCTGCATAGCAGACCTCGACCGCATACACAATGTCATCCCATCATAGAACATCGATACCACACAGGTTAGGACCACTCCCAAGTGAGTGTTATACTACGACGTTCGTGAGGACTCATCATAGAGCATCCATACCACTGATGTTAGGACAACTCCCAAGCGAGTGTTATTCTATGGCATCTACATATGAATGTAGGAATACTCTCCATACAAGAGTATAGTCTGCAAGGCATATCTCGACTGCATACACAATGTTACTCCTTCATCACAGTCATCCATCATCGATGTCAGTCTCATCATTACTCTCCCTTTCTTGGGAAGTTTCGTATTATCAACCTACTCCCCCTTTGTCTGAGGAGGGTTCATGTCTTCGACCTAATATTCCTTTTCAAAGAAGGTCCATTTCTTCATCATTTGTAGTCCCATCACTTTTCCTCCTTTCGAGGAAATTCCATTCAAACTACACCAATATTGTTGCGGAAATATTCGAACTTCATTCGAGATATAGGCTTGGTCAGTATATTAGCAACTTGCTCATCGGTACCCATATACTAGAGCTTGATGGCTCCATTTTGTATCACATCCATTATATAAAAATATCGAATTTCTATATGCTTCAATTTGTCATGGAACACTGGATTCTCTGTCATCTTTATACAACTCTGGTTGTCATAGAAAATTATTGTGGTGTCTACCTCCATGTCAAATATTCCTGACATAAGCTTCTGAAGCCATATCGCTTCACAACAAGCGAAGCAAGCTACAATGTACTCTACTTCAGCCGTGTTGAGAGAAACACTTATCTGTTTCTTACTAAACCATGAGATCATGGCGAATCCCAAATAATAACATCCACTTGAGGTGCTCTTTCTGTATGTGGCACTTCCTACCCAATCTGAATCCGTATACCCATACAAATTGTAGTCATGATCTCTCCCATAGTATAGTCCCAGACCAATCGTACCTTTTAGGTACCTCATCACATGCTTTGTAGGTATCAAGTGAACCCACCTAGGTTTAACTAGATACTAACTCAAGGTGTTCACAACAAAGCATATATCTGGCCTTCTGTTTGTCAAATACATTAATGACCCAATTAATATGTCTATAGTGAGTCATATCCGCTAGCTCGGACATCTCATCTGAAAATATCTTTAATTTGGTGTCCATGGGTGTGGCCATGGTTTTACAATCCAACATATCAAATCTTTTTCAATATTTCTACTGCATACTTTCCTTGATTTAGAAAGATTCCTTCTGGGCTTTGCCACACTTCCAGCCGTAGGAAATAATGCATCAATCCAAGATCATTCATCTCGAATTCTTCAGCTAGCTTCTTCTTGCAATCCTTGATACGTTTCTCATTTCCAATCAAAAATAGATCATCCACATACAACAATAGTATGACCGGTTCATCATCCATAACCTTCATATAAAGATTAGGATCAACTTTACTCTTGGTAAAGCCCATGTTTGTCAAGAAGTTATCTATTCTTCCATACCAAGCTCTAGGAGATTGCTTTAGTCCATACAGAGCCTTTTTCAACTTGCATACATGAGTTTCTCTGTCTTCGACTTCAAATCCTTGTGGTTGTTCGATGTAAACCTCTTCCTCAATCACACCATTAAGGAAGGTTGTCTTTACACCCATTTGGTGTAAGTCCAATTTCATCATGGAAGCAAGTGCCATGATAGTTCTCATGGAAGTGTACCTTCATAATCGATCCCCTCTTTCTGAGAGAATCCTCTTAGCCACAAATCTTACTTTGTACTTTTCAATACTTCCATATGCAACATATTTTATCTTGTAGATCCATTTCGAAGAAACCACACTCTTGTTTTCAGGTTTGGGAACAATATCCCAAACATCATTCTTCATGATCGACTGGTATTCTTCCATCATTTATTCAACCCATTCTTTCTTTTGTGCAACTTCCTCATAGCTGGTGGGTTCTTGATCTACAAGGTCACACATCAAATCTACATAACTGGAATATGGATTTGATCTCTTGTTGGTTCTTGTGGAGCCTTCTAGTGCTCCATATCTTTCTGCTTCTTGTATGATTTCTCTTACCCAAGCAGGTTTTCTCTTTCAAGAGATATCCATAGTAGGGGGATCCCGAGGCTTTAGCATGTCATGATCTTCTAATGCTACTATTTCAAAAGTTGGTTCAACTTCTGTACTTCTGGGAGGTACATCCTTTTCATGTACTTCTTCAATCTAACACCTTCTAGATTTCTTCAGGGATGCCTCTTCATCGAATGTTACATCCTTACTAATCTCAATATGATGGAATCCTGAAATGTATATCCTGGAGGCTTTGGAGACTTCACAGTATCCTACAAATATTCCCTTCTTTCCAGAAGGATCCAATTTGGTTCTCTTCTCTTTCGAAATATGTACACATACTGGACAACCAAATATCTTGAGATGAATTACTTCAAGTTTCTTTCTTGTATACATTTCTTCAAGAGTCTTGAATCCAAGAGCACTATGAGATCATCTATTTTGCACATATATGGGTGTTCTTGCAGCTTCAACCCATAGGTGCATAGGGAGGTCTTGGTCATGAATCGTGGTCTTCACTGCTTCCATGATAGTTCTATTCTTTCTTTCCACAACACCATTTTGTTGGGGATTATAGGGAGTAGTTAGTTCTCTCTTGATTCCTCCCTCCTTACAGAATGCTTCAAATTCCTTTGAAGTGTATCCTCCACCATTATCTGATCTTAGTGTCTTGATTCTCTTTTCTAACTGGTTCTCTATCAAGGCTTTGAATTCCTTGAATTTCCTGAACACTTCACTTTTATTCTTCAAAAATTGTATCCAAGTCTTTATTGAATAATCATCAATAAATGTGACATAGTATTCATATCCACTCGAGGATATTGAGGGCATAGGATCACATACATCAGAATGGACTAGTTCGAACGTACCTTTAGTATTTGTGTCACTGTTCGGAAAGGGATTCTTGATCTTCTTTCCCTGTGCACATCCCTTGCAGGTTCCCTCATGTCCGATCTTCATAACTAGTAACCCTGTTACCACCTTTCTCACATAGGTCAATGCTTTGTAGTTGATGTGAGCAAGTCTCTTATGCCACATTTCACTTGAGTTGTTAGTCTCATGGACAAGGGTTGTCTCTGGATGTCCTTTGAGATTATACAGTCCTCCTTCTTCTTCTCCAATGACTACAACATCTTCAAGTGTCTTCCCTTTGGACCACATGAGTTCTTGTCCATCTATAAAAGCAACTCTATATCCTTTCTTATCTAGAGCTGAGATGGAGAGTAGGTTATTTTTCAAACCTGGTACATATAGTACTTCCTTCATCTTCATGGAGGTCCTAGAGTCAAGCTTGTAGCTTGATTCACCAATACCTTTGATGGGGTATTGATAGTCATCTCCCAATGATACCTTCTAGGGAGAGTTATTCTCTTCAATTTTTGATAGAGTTGATTTCTTTCATGTCATGTGCTTGGAGGCACCACTATCAATAACCCATGTATCTTCTCCAGGTGTTACAGACCCAGAGAGTGTAGAGAAAAGCACAAATTCTTCTACATATTCACCTCTAGTTCTCTTTCGAGGTATTTCTTCATCCTCATCTTTAGCTAGATGAGCATGATGCCTTTTGTTGTTGTTGTTCTTTCAGGATGGACATTCTCTAGCAAGATGTCCTATCTTATGACAGTTGTAGCATTGATACTTTGAGTAATCCTTCTTCTTCTTCTTCTGGAATTTCTTCTTTGAAGGCTTATGATTACTCCTCTTGAAGTTTGATTGATTTCTTTCTTTATTATGGGTAGCTAGAGCCTGATCATCTTCTCTGAGAAGAGCTTCTCTATTGGCTACACTAGCTTCTTCTAGTATTCAATCTTCCCATACTATGTCAAACATTATACTTTCTTTTATAGCACACAGAGTTTGGATGAATGAGTCCCAAGGTCTAGTGAGGCCATTGAGAGCAGTCATAACCAATTCATCCTCATCAAAGGTATCTCCAATAGCACTTAGCTTCTCTTTGATCTAGGAGACCCTTGTAAAGTAATCTTGAATAGATTCTCCTTTACTCATCTTGGTGCCCTTCAATTGAGTTCTCAGATTCATCTTTTTGTTGATGTTCTTTCCTTCATACATTCTGGAAAGTGCATCATACATTTTATTAGGTGTCTTCTTAGATGACACTTGAGGGATCAAATGATCCTTAATGGATCAACAATTATCCTCATTGCCTTGATTAGGTCTTGTTCATGCTTCTCCTTAGCTTCAGTTTCTTCAAGTTCTGTAGTCTCATTCTGGATGTACTTCTCAAGACCATTCTCTTTCAAATTGAGGCCAATCCTATACTTCCAAGCTAGGAAGTTTTCTAGGACTTCCAATTTGTCCTCAAGCTTAGTGCTTGGGGCCATCTTGTACAGTAGGTCACTCAAAAATGAAATTTATGAAAAGAGGAGATTGACCTTACCAATAAATGCACTTAGAGGAGGCGAGTTGGTTGATCCAATTGCTTTTTGGATATCCCTAATCTTCAGTCTTCAAATCCTATTTGTGAGGTTGCGGCACTGCAGAATTTATGGTTCCGTTTCACTGCAGTTTTCTGGTTCACTGCCAAACTAGGGTTTGGATTTCCTGGAGATCCAACCACCCAAAAGATTCGATCTAGGGCTCAATAGATGCGCTCTAGAAGGGAGAAACTTTCTATGCAAGCAGATCTTCAAAACTCCAAATTTTGCAAAAACCCTAATTTCTTCCAGAGAGGGAGGAGGGAGAATTTCACCTTATGAAAGCTGCTCTAATCATGTTAGCTCTGCTACCATGTTAAAATTTAATATGCTAGACAAGATTCAATAGTATTCAATTCAAAATCATAGCAACATATCAAGAATCACTGATAGAAACATAATCACAAGATAGAGACAACATTTATCCTGGGAAACCCTCAAGGGGAAGAAAACCCAGCAAAAACTTCCTCTGTATAAGATGTATAAAAGACAACCCAAAAACAGTTGTTCTGCTCCTTTTGTTATATCTCTCTCTCTCTCCTATGCGCTACACAAGTGAGTGAGTCTATGTTCAAATAAGAACCACAACTCCTCTATTTGTACACAATGAGTTAACTGAATTTTGCGCTAGACAAGTCGGCCCCAATAAACTGTCTGGGCCAACTTCACCTAGGAAGACTGAAAACAATGTATTATATTATTTATTAGGGTACTAAAGAACCGACACAAGAGGAGGATTTACCTCATGACTCTGTGATGACCAAATACAATAGTAAAGAACCGACACAAGAGGAGGATTTACCTCATGACTCTATGATGACCAAATACAATAGTAACACCCCATAAGAGGAATAATAACATATCCCTTGGGTTACATCAGTCAAATACATTCAGAATATCCTTTGAAGTTACAATATTTCAAAATAAAATGCATGAGAAAAATTAAATATATCTCTTATAAAGTTAATATGCATACCTACCATGGTTTGACAAGAGAAACTGATCTCGAGCATATCAAACTCATGGGGCTAATACTGAACTAAAATTATTTAGACTTATTTACATGGTATGAACACAAATTGATTCCATCCTTATCTTGAGTAGCACATAATACATATTCAACACTTTTAAACAAATAGACATGAGATCCAAAATCTAATTCAAGGGAACTTTACACAATGTTTCACTATTTATTCATGGCATGGGCTACCCAGGATCTATTATTAGTGTCCAATAAAATGCCACTATTTTTTGATAATCCATTAACTTTATTTCTTGCGTAAGATATAATGCTTTGCGTGTATGATTTTGATCTAGTAAGAACAAACACAATATAGGGCCTTCCCAACCATCTCCTATGCATAGACTCTCAAAAACTAGGAGAAATCCTTCATAATTCATTACTAGAACCCACATGTCACATTAAAAAACAATGCTTGTATTACTAAGAACGCAAGCTCATAAAGCCCAAGAATATAAATAAATATTGCTGAAAACAGAAGTTAACTACAATAAATACTATGATCACCTAGGTTTGAAAAGAAAAATGGATACATATTATAAGAATGCTCATAAGAGCAAGATTCAAAGACTCGGAAAAGGGCGGCCTGTGTATACCACCGTAAACCTCTTTCCACCTACATGTAGATTATAATCGTCCTCTAGAGGCTCACCTTATGGGTCTCCATTCATCCTTAGAAAATCCTTATACAAACTTAATAATATGAAAACAAATACAAATTGATTACTCACTAAATTATTCACACTTATTTTGGTGGTTGAGAATTTGTTTCTACACTACCCTTAGAAATGGCTATTGTCTCACCTACAAACCCAATGCCAACGATTTTTCTAAGTGTCTTCCCTTTTGTCAGCGTTAATATTTCTGCCAGGGTTCACTAGTGGATTCCATCAAGGTTTGTTGCATTGTGTTTTTACCAATTTTTAATTATTAAATATCCATGTATGGGTTTCCATCTCTTTTGTAGTTTGCCAGTGTTTTTTTTTAATTATTTTCTCCTATAGGCCCAGTTCTTCTTAATGGTTTTTCTTTTTTCAGGATACCTATTTTTCATTAGACTGATGGGATGGCTTGCTTGCTTTATGGCTTGAGGGAGGAACTCAACTGCTAATGGTTGGTCGAAGAAAAAAATGGGCTATCTAGGATAAGAGAATGGGCCTAGACACCCGACGGGCTAGCATTTGACCTTTGAGGACCGGGGATCAAGATTACATATTAAAAATTTCTGGTATTGATCAATAACATATGTAAAGGCCCACACATAGCTTTATAATATCTAGACCCAGATTGATACTTGCATTGCAAGCAAGAGCATAACCTAAGTGAGCAAGGGCATGACCAGAACGACCAGATCGATGGGCAGATCCTGATGAGTAATATTCTTACATACTTAACGTTTGGAGATCCTCCATCTATTGTTGATGCTAATAACTCATCTGTTGCTAAGGAAAAGGGTGTGGAGTAGTTCTTCTTCAATGGATGAATATTCAGAGACATATACAACTTATTCCAAAAACGATTTCAATGCCTAAGGATGGCATATGAACACTTTAATCCTTGAGGTTGGGATAAATACATCCATCCTGAGATCCAGGGGCTATTCATACCCATATAATATAATGCGTCAGCACAAAATGGAGTCTATGCTAGTACCATTAAATAGGATAGGGAGTAACCACTGGTGGTTAAAAAACTGACGTCTATGTCATTTCATTGATAAATTAATGTGTTGGGGAATGGAATCAGATCATCAAAGAGTGCCAAGCGATTGCTATAAGACTGGTTTCTCAATTTACGTATATATAGGTCCATATACCGTAGCATCACAAAAATAAGTAGCAACAGAAACGAAGGTAGAAGGAAGATAAATCGAAGAACGCACCACACCTACCAGACCACCAAAAACGTAATGTCTACCAGATAGATGATAATGCATGATAACACATCAGTTCCCTGACAGCACTGGAGTGCAACTACTTCGTTAAAACTTCCCTCCACTTCACCGTAGTTACTCAATTAAAATTTCCATCGACTGCACTGAACTACATTGCAACTACTCCATTAAAACTTCCCTTGACTACACTGCACTGCAACTACTCCATTGAAATTGCAGTCAGGGTTTTATTGATGATTTTAAATAGAAAATGAGTTTAATTGATGATTTATCTAAAATATTATGATTATGCATGATTTAACTTAAATGCATTCTGAATGCCAAACTATTAAATGACCAACTTATTATTATTCAAAAGTTGGCATGCCATTGATTAACTGCAGGAATGTAACAATATAAGGTACTCTCACGTCAAAACCACCCAGGACTTACACCTATCCCAATAACTTAATCACGCCTATGGGGGAAGTGAAACTTGGTAGTGTTATATTTTTATCATTTCGTCAATATGATCTTAGGATCTTATCTAAGAGAATAACATGCACAGCAATAATCACAAGAGACAAGAGACACAAAGAATTTTCCTCGGTGAAATCATAAAGGAGAAATCCCCACAACTTCCTCAAAGATAGAATGAGCACCAATGGAAAAAGTAAAACCCAAATACAAAAAGATGATCTCCGACAGGTGTTCTCTCTCTCACTTGTGTGAGCTCCTCTTCTCTCACTCATGCACTACGGTTGAGTGTGTGTTTCAAATAGAGAGTCTCACTCTGTATTTATATTAGTTTTTCACTTGACAACTACTTACCAGGGCCAATTTCTCTAGGAGAGTCTAATAACCCTAGTACCCCTCAACTTTGGGGACTATTTCCCCGACTTACAATGGAGGGTTAACCTCTATGACTTTACATGACTTTATTATATTAATGATTCTCCCGATAGGAACATTGGGGTACAATTAAATACGATATAAGATATACAAGTGAATACATTCTGAAGTTACAAATACATCAACACTCCCTCTTAACTAGGAAGGTATTCTCTTGAAACAATTCATCAGCACAAGTCTTCGTCATTGGATCATTCATTCAAGCCAGATCATCCTCAAAGATGGATCATCACTGCTCCCGCTATCTCGAGCAAATGGTGCTATCTCTCAATTCTTCTCGTCATAGGAAGTTCTACAAAGCCATCATGTTTTCATGATGGTTGTAGGCCTAGCCTCTGTGTAGGTCTTCATCAACAGAGCCATCCCTTTTTCATGTTGGATGTACTACCTTTCCCTTGCAAGGACTTCCCCTATAGAGCCATCCCTTGTTCATGTTGGATGCAACGCCTTGCCTCTACAAGTATTTCCCCTACCGAGCCAGCCCTTTTTCACGTTGGATGTAGCACCTTTCCTTTGCAAGGATTTCCACTACAGAGCCAGCCCTTTTTCATGTTGGATGCAGTACCTTACCTTTGCAAGGATTTCCACTACAGAGCCAACCCTTTTTCATCCTGGATGCAGTACCTTGCTTCTGCAAGGATTTCCACTATAGATCCAACCCTTTTTCATGTTGGGTGCCGTACCTTGCCTCTACAAGGATTTCCACTAGAGATCCATCCCTTTTTCATGTTGGATGTAGTACCTTCGACTTATCAGAGGAAACAAGAGATTTGAACTTCGACCTCCTCGCTTGTGCCTTTAAAACTTTGTGCCTCTCCTAACGAGAGTCACATGAAGAAGTTATAGCCTTGTTAAGGTCCTCAACGGCCTTGACTTGTATATGTAGCTCCTTGTTCTCTTGAAGAAGATCAGCAATTATCTCGGCATATCTCGTATTTTGGTTTGCCGACTGTGCTAAATATTGAGTTTGTTGATCTATTCTTGGCTGAGTTGGAGTAAATGGTTTTGCGAGGCATTTGGAATCTTGTGGCGGACTCAATTCTTTGGATGGTGTCTCAAGGTCAATAGAGGGGATTTATTTTTTAGGACCCTTGCCTTGAGTAGATGGGGACGCGATCTCAAGAAAAGAAGCCTTGAGCAATTTGGCCGAGACACTAGCCAATGTAAATAGGGGCGAGTTAGAAATGGGTTCATCCACTTCGACTATATTATCTAGATGATCAATCTGAAGGGTAGGATGAACAGTGATCTGAACGGACTTCACCTTCTTGCTCCTGGTTCGAACTTGTGGAAACGGTAAAAATCCAGCGGCAACCACAAGGTTGACAGAGGTAGGTGAATGGGCAGGCGGACTCACTTCTGGCGTATCTTCGTCAATATGCACCATTTTGGGGATTTTCTTTTCTGTGGAAGTGGCCTGACTGGGTTCATAGTTACGGGTATACCGTGGACCCTTCCAAGAGTCAGGGGTTTTGGTAAGGGGTTTCTTGACCAAATGGGGGTTCGGTACTTCAAACACAAAGTTATCCCAAGTTTTCCCCTTTACCTTCAACTAATCACTGATTAAAACTTTAATAAGACAATGGTGATATAGGCTACTAAACGGATTAATGGTATTTTTCCTATCCTGACTTGACATTTTCTCTAGGCTCTTCAAAAAATAAAATGGGAAATTTAGGGCCCAATTATTAACAAAATGTGCCAATAATCTAAGGCGACAAGATTTAAAAATGGTGTACTTACCCTCATAGGTGATCAACCAAATGATGACAATCAAGGGCTCAAGATATTTAGGCTTAATCCACTCCCTATGGAACCCTTTTGTGCCTGCAATGTGTTGGTATTCGGCCCTGAGAGTGAATTCGTGAGTTGTCCGCGGGAGAAAGAGGTGCTTGTGCCAACGGGCACCTTCCCTGGGCAATTTTGTCGCCAATGCAATAGACTCCTCATTCACAAGAAAGATGAGAGGGATAAACTTATTCGTTTCGCCATTGGATCCTTTGGCGAATAGCAGTAAGGTATCGTCGTCGTGGCCATCAAGAAGATGGAGAAACTGACCCCAACATGTGCTAAGAAACACTTCACGGCATGTTTTAAACTCAGGGAGATGAAACAAATCTTGGTAACTTCCAGGCTCATAGCGGACCGGCATTCTTAAGCAGAGGTTGAAGAATGCAAATGGATATAAAGGGTGCAGGAGATTGCAAGAGACCAGGCTTGAGAGACTCGAGAAAGATGAGGACAGGTAGAATGAAACAAAATTCATGCATGCGTTAGTTTAAAAGATGATCCGTCTGGACGGTTGAATGATCGTGAGCAAATATTTTAGCACGTTCAGGCGATCACGCTATCATGCAAAGATCTCGAATCTTGTGCCATCATAAATATGCATGCATTGGTGAATTCAGATAGTTGTGATATATTCAACCATGGCCAAAGTAAACTTTGGACATGTTGAATAAATTATTGATTACGGATTGTATAGAATGCATTTAAAACCATAATGACCTTAATTAATGGAATGGTAGAACACTTAACGATTTCCGCGTGTGATTTGATAAGAGGGTAAGGGTAATGGTAATAAAAAAGATCATGAAATCATATCAATATAGAGTTAAACGATACGTTGGATGAGGTCAATGTGAGTCCTAATGAATCATAATGCTTTTACAAGCATATGAATGAGACCTAATAATTATGGGTATGGTTCAATTAATTAAATTCTTTGCCCATAATTAAAACAAAAAGAAATTAACACCTTGACATATGTAATCATACTGTTATAATGTTACAGTCCCATTCGAAATTCCATTCGGGCCGGCATTCGACCTTTCCTATGATCCTTCATATGGACCCTCTATGCAAAAATGTGCTTTGCTGGATCCGACTTCTGCTAATTATGCAGTAAATTTTTTTGGGCTACAAGCACACAAAAGGATTATGTAAATCAGCTTTATTGAACCTTCAGTTGTGCTCTTCTCTATTCATAAAAAATTGGAACAATATTCTACTACGTGCATTATCCTAAAAACACCTATCATTTGTCAGAGATAAATGAACCTTTTTATAAATAATCAGAAAATAAAGACAATCTAATCTTCCCCCAAACCAAAATTATGGTGTGTCCTCAAGCCATCAAAGAAAAACTGATTAATTTCTGAATAGTTTACAAATAGTTTTAACATGTTGTTATTATTTTTGTAAGGAAAAGAAATACTAACTAGTAAATGGAGATGATTCAGATATGTACTTTCATAAAAAATAACAGTGCTTAGGAAGACCATACGAATAATGATAGTATAATTGATGCGAAAAACGCCATAGGAAAAACTAGTCATCCCTACCTCATTTTAAGGATCTCTTGTCATCTAAAGAATATTTTAAGTTCACCCTGGAGTTTGTGAGATTTCTATAGTTATGGGTCCCATTTCTAGGATAATCATATCCTAGGTATTAGTTGAATTAGATGACCGGGTCTAAGTCCAACTTACAACCATTCTCTAGTGACATTATAAATAATAGGCCTAAACATGTGTTTTTTCTCTTTTCTTCTTTTTTATTTTACGAACCATGTGCATAGTTATGCATTAACCAGATCGCTTTTATGTAATATTGCCTCGCTTCCAGTAGGCCTGCTCAGTACCCCGGGGAGTCTATCTTGGTACCATGCAAGCATATCCCTGCTTCCAACGAGCCTGTTCAGTACATCGACGGGTTTACTTGCATTTAACAAGCTTCCTTGTTTAAGATGTTACTTAGCATGGACCTGCTGCCAGCGAGCCTGTTCGATACCCCAACGGGTTTGCTTCGTATAATGATTTTAGCATGTGGAATCCAATTGGTACTAGAGCGTGTTAAGCCTTCTAAATACATGATTCATTTTTTTAGAGTGAACCTTATAAGTATTTTTTCATAATGTCCTAAATTATAGATCATGTCAAAAAATAATAACTTAAAGTTGTTCCTTGACCTCTCAGTCTATCTTCTTCATAAAAGAAAAATCAGTAATGTTCCCCACAAGCATGAATTTCACTTACTCTTGAGTTACCTAAAAAATGCTTAAGAGACAAGTTTTGATAATGAGTGTAGGATGAACTAGTAGTCCATAGGTGTAAGATATAATTTTGAAGAACACGATGATTAGAGTAGGTCTTAAGCAATTGTTCTAATGATGAATAAAAAATGTGCATGTTTGAATCAAAATACCATATATAAAAGCATGAAGAATGATATAAAGAACTCTTTAACTTTTCACTATAAATTTCAATTTTTGACGATAATAAAAAAGAGGAGTTAAGATACATTATGAGTCTTTCAGAGCACTTCCCTTTTCAGAGAATATTTCATGATCTGCTTATAGAGATATGGTTTTTGTGATCAAACTGCAAAACCACTTGTTAGATGATTCAAATTTATTCACAACAAAAGCATATATATAATTTATCAAAATTAGGGAAAGGAAAAGAGTCTTTCTGTTTAAATTGACAAAATTCCATAGGGTGATCATAGGAATGAATTCCCTGTATAAATGCAATCAGCTTGTTAGAAATGAATTGTGATTTATTCAAAGAAACAAAAACATATCTACATATATACAAATAATGACAACCCAAAATAATTTAAGGATCAGGAGGAGGAGGAATGACTTCTTCTTCTACCAGCTCCATCTCCTTCTGTTGTAAGACATTCTGCACGAAATCTTGTTTAGATACCGGTTGATGATGAAGTCTAAGTTTGTCTCTGTTTACGACAAAGGAAATTTGTGAAACATCTTCTTATTTTGTACTAACCCATAATCGAAGGCTGTAACTACCTCATATGAACCCATCCAATGGGTAGTTAATTTTGCTTCGAAATTTTTATACCTTGATTCGAATAGTAATGCCCAATCCCCAGTATTAAACTGCTTTTGCTTAATAAATTTATCATGCCATTTTTTTCATTGGTTTTGTATTAACATTGTTCTTTGGAGTGCGTCTTGTCTAATCTCATCCAACTCATTGATCTGTGAAACTCATTGTTTCTGTGCTTCTTCCAAATCCATGCCTAACTGTACAGCCATACGAAAAGTCTTAACTTGGAATTCAATAGGTAAAAGGACTTGTTTCCCATATACTAGCTCATAGGGTGTATATCCAGTAGTGTTTCTCCATGTTATTCTATAGGCCCACAAGGCATCTGGGAGTCTATTTGCCCACTCCTTATGATGCAGATGAATGGTTTTGGTCAAAATAGCTTCCAATACCTTGTTGGATGATTCTACCTGGCCATTAGCTTGCGGGTGGTAGGGTGAGGAATTGCAATTTCATATGCCATACTTTGTGGTAAGTTCTTTCATCAATTTGTAGGTGAATTGAGAACCTTGGTCAATGACAATTTCCCTAGGCACACCAAACAGAGTAAATATCTCTTCATATATAAATTCTACCACGGATTTCTCTGTGGCTCGAAACAAAGCTTTGGCTTCTACCCATTTGGTGACATAGTCCATGCAAACTAGGATATCTTCTTTTTGCAAGACATGGGAGAGATTGGCCCTAAAAAATCAAGAGCCCATTTCTCAAAAGGTTCAATCATGATCTGAGGTTGTAAGGGAATCTCATCAGATGATGTAGGTCTACCCATTCTCTGGCAACTGTCACATCATTTAACATACTTGGAAGCATCCTTAAAAATGCTTGGCCAGTAATATACATAGTGCAACACTTTGTATAATGTCCGCTTATCCGAAAAGTGTCCTCCACATGGCCCATCATGGCATGCATGGAGGATTTCTATCATCTCATACTCTCGTACACATCATCTAATAATAAGATCTGGACAAATACGAAAGAGGTCATTTTCAACCCAAGAGTAGTTAGAACTTTGGACTATAATGCGACGTTTCTCGTGTGGGGACAAGTGGTTTGGTAACTTCCCAGTTGCTAAATAATTAGCAATGTATGCAAACCAAGGAGTTTGGACAGACACGACAAATAGATGTTTGTCAAGGAAAGTATCATAAACGGGTTTAGCACCATCATCATGTTGAATACGAGAGAGGAAATCTGCTACCAAATTCTCTCTACCAGGTCAATCAATGACAGTGATGTTAAACTCTTGTAATAGAAGAAGTCACCAGGTTACCCTGCCATTAGTAATTTTTTTCTTCATTACAAATCTAATGGCAGAGTGGTCCATATGCACAATAAATTCATATCCTATGATGTAATGACGAAATTTATTGATAGAGTAGACTACTGCCAGAAACTCTTTTCCAGTAACAGTGTAATTTAGTTCGGCAGGAGTCAAATTCCTTGCTAATAAAGTAGATGGCATAAGATGCTTGGCCTTCATTTTGACCTAGGACTCCTCCTATGGCCAAGTCAAAAGCATCAGTGGATATATCGAAGGGAAGGGACCAATTAAGACCCCTAAGTATTGGTGCCACTGATAAATTATCCTTTAAGACCTCAAAAGCACTTTGACAGGATTCCGTCTATTGGAATTCTACATCTTTCGCAAGCAATTTAAACATTGGTGCAACTATTTTAGTAAAATTTTCAATAAAATGATGATAGTAGCCTACATGGCCAAGAAATATCCTTACCTCCTTTTGAGTTTTTGGAGAGGGAATACCAACAATTAGTTGTATTTTGGGAGGTTCTACGTTGATCCATTGTGAAGAGACATGATGCCCCAATACTATACCTTTTGTTGATAAAATTTTACATTTTTAGTGGCTAAGGTCTAGGTATGTCTGTTGAAATCGGATCAGGATATTCTCAATATTAT
The DNA here is from genome assembly GCA_001517045.1 of Pseudotsuga menziesii. NCBI lineage: Eukaryota > Viridiplantae > Streptophyta > Pinopsida > Pinales > Pinaceae > Pseudotsuga > Pseudotsuga menziesii. The sequence goes on from LPNX010959201.1 coordinate 102,717, forward strand.
CAAGAGCCTCTTGGAAGGTATTACCATAAGCTGTAAAATCATCCATGTACACCTCTACACAGTCATGTATAAGATCAACAAAAATTCCTAAGACTGTACACTGAAAAGTGGCAGGTGCATTACATAGGCCAAATGGAAAAACTTTATAGGAATATGTCCCCCAAGGGCATGTAAAAGTAGTCTTATACTGATCCTCGAGTGCTATCAAAATCTGATTATATCCACTATACCCATCGAGAAAGGAAAAGTATTGCTTTCAAGACAGGGTATCTAGCACTTGATCGATAAAGGGAAAAGGAAAGTAGTCTTTAAGAGTATCCTTATTTAGCTCCCGTAAATCAACACAAATACGTCATTTCCCTATGAATTTCTTTGGGACTACCAATAGAGGAGACACCCATTTACTGTCTGATATTGGGTAGATGAAACCAGCATTGAGGAGTTTTTGTAGCTCTTCTTTAACTATTCCCTTCAAAGCAGGTTTCATCCTCCTCTGTGGCTGCCTTACAGGTGGTATGTTTGCATCCATGTAAATATGGAGATACAAGTGTCAGGGTGTATACCCTTCTTATCAGTTTATTCCCATGTGAATTCTCTCGCTTGTTTTTAAGGACCTTGAGCAACTACTCTTGTTGGTTTTCACTTAACCCTGCATTTATATGTAAAAAAAAATCAGGACCAACTTCACAAGGTATGGTATAGGGTCCTGTATGCTCTTCAATTGAAAAGACACATGGTGTCTCCACAAGTGTTGATAGGGCCATATTTTCTTGAAACTCATCTCCAAAAATTTGATCGAATTGAGCAAAGGACTGGGGAAAATCTATTCAAGTTGTTGAGGAAACAAATTGGTTTAACACATTCTTAGTAGTCTGCTCCTGAAGTGCCCAAGAGTAATCACTAGGAAGGGAAAGGTCGTCAAATTTCTCATCCCCAAAAGAACAGTCTAACCACCACAAGTTTTCAGTTACTAGTTGTGTTGGGGGTATAAAACAAGTCTCTGTGTGGACAACCCATTCGAAATGGTCATTTCCTCGTTCCTACATCGTATAAAGGCGTTAGCAGTGGATAACCATGGTCTTCCCAGAATAATAGGATGTCCTTTGGAATGATCCTCTGATTCTACAACCATAAACTCAACGGGGTATTCCCATGAAGCCATTGATACAATAATATCATCCAACACTCCAGCAGGTTTTACTGTGGTACGGTATGCTAGTTCTAGGATTGAAGGGTTGGTTGGAGAAATTGTCCCAATTGTAAAACTTCTAAGACTGTGATGGTCATCATATTAATAGCAGATCCTAAATCGATAAGTGTATTTTCTATGGAAACATTATTTACAATAACAGTTACTACTGGGCTCCCCGGATTTGTATATTTTGCAACCCGAGCCTGGTTTTTCATACACTCAGACATCTCTCCTATAACATGAATCGTGAGGGGGTCTTTTTGTTTCTTACATAGGCATTTAATGCATAGTTCTTTTATTGCCTTGTTGTAAATTGGTATATCCTTAATAGCCTGTAATAGAGGAATTTTGACACAAATATTTTTTAGTTCATTTAAAATGTCATACTCGGGACGAATTACAGGTTTTTCTATTGCTAGTCATTTCGGAAATGGAGGGATTCTTTGTTCCTGAGTTGGTCCTTGCTGAGGATGGTTATGTGCTGTAATCTTTGGAATATCCTCATCCTCCAAAATAGCATCATTCATGACCTCATTGGGGTATTCTTCTTCTTTATTCTCCTCACGAATGACGAATCATGGCTTGGGTTTGTCATTCACCACTCTTCCAGATCGTAATTGTATCTTGTGTACGGGTACAGTCGAAATAACATAGGATGGAAGAGTTTGCAACTCAATGCTGTTGAGATCTTGAGTTGACTTATTATTTGGGTTAGGTATCGGTTGTGTGGGTAATAATGTAGGTCGTGGAGGATTTGTATTCTAGAAATGATGAGGTTGTTGTGCAATAAGGGGAACTAGATGCACAAACTCAGGTAAGAATTGTTGGGTATTGGCTAGATGTTGAGGATAAGGATGATTAGGTGCAGAGACAAGTGGTGACTAGGGATATGAATGTCCCCTCCACCCTTATGGCTAATACTGATGCTGAGTAAAATGAGGAGGAGGAGGATACTGGGGTAGCTAGTTCTACCAACTTGAAGTGTTCCATTGTTGAGGTGGTTGATAGGGATGATAATAGGGTGGGGGCTATGGTGACAAATTATGATATGGCAGTTGGTATCTTGGTTACCAAGGAGGCCTCCTAGATGTTTCACCAATGTCCCCACTTTTATATATGGATTGTAACCCAAGCATCGATGGGCATTTTATGTCGTAGGATCATCCATACAGATGTGACATATGGAGATATTGTTCAAGGGGAATTCCCTTTGGGGGTGCTTAGTCCTACATCTTGGACAAAAAATACTCATTGCTACACATTCTTCCTCTTGCCTCTTCTTGGCTTGTAACGCATCTGGTTGGGAACCCATTGATCCTAGAATACAATTTTGAATTTTTCCAATAGGTTTCTAATTCTATCCTTGTGACTCCTCCGGAACTAGAGGTGTTCCCTTTTGGATTTCTATTGTAGGGCTCTCGAATATTTCTCCCGACTTTCCCCCTACTTCTAGAGTAGTTTCTACACATCTCACCAATTTGTGCAAAAGGTTTGTGAGAGATATCGCCAGATGCCATGAGATTAAGGTTTTCTACCAGATCTTTTGAGATCCCTTTAAGGAAGAGTGTGTGTACTGCATCTTCTCGAAGGTAATTATATTTAGACTTGTTTAATGTATAGATAAACCTTTCAAGATAATCCTCTAAGCTATCTTCTTTGAGTTGATGTATCTTGAAAATATCGTTTCGAGAGTCTCTAGGTTTGCAATACTCTTGATATTTCCGCAAGAATGCGGTTTTCATATCTTCCCAAGTTTTGATACTATACTCTCCTAATCCCATGAACCATTTTAAAGCAGAGTCTTTTAGTGTAGCAGGGAAAAGTTTCAATTTGTGAGCATCTTGTAGATAATTATAGCTTCTACAAAGAATGTCAAACTCGAACAAAAATGTGTCCATGTCTTCATTACTTTTTCTATAGAATGTTGGTAATGAGGAAGGAGGTATGTTATTCATATTTACATCCTGTGCAGTGTCTAGGATAGGAAACCAGAAGGTAGCCTCGGTTCAATTTTCTCTTTCTTCTCCTTCATTTCTAACCTCATCATGATCTTCATCTTCTCCACGTCTCTCCATGTAGGTTCGGTTTTTAAGAAGAGTGTACCTAGTAGGTTCCTTTCGAGGTGATAATGAGGCATCCCAACGTTCCTCTTCAGGGGAGATCTTCGTTTGATAAGAGAAGTTGTCAGCTGTGTCTTTATTAGGGTCTATAGGGAAGGTAGGTCCTACTGTGGATGTCTCAATTTGTGAAACCACTGTATTTATTGAGCTCCCAAAGAGAGATTTTACTCGATCATGATCAATGAAATCGGCAAAGTTTGGATCCCCTACTAGTGAAAAAATTGTATCGTTAGGTTTTTGCGCTAGTGGAGGGTTGAGGGCTTCCAATGGCTAGCCCTCATGAACTTCTTTAGGAATTGGGTCTTTAGAACTACTTCTTGCCAAGGTTTCCCTACCTTCTATGGCCCCTCCTTTAGGTTTCCAAGAAGAACTAATTCCTACGTGTGTATTCTGATGCCTTTCCGCTAAGTTAGTGGTTGGGGTATTATGCCCCTCGTAAAGGTTAGTAGGAATTTTAACAAATTTTTTAGAACTATTTCTAACGTATCTACCTTTCGAATCTCTAGGTCTATTCATGAACAGCTAAACTAAATGAAAACCTACAATACTACTATCACTGTTGGGTTTGGGGGTGCTTGTTATAACAAATGCGCAGGTTCTTAGCTCTCATCTTACTACTCCCTCGCCACCAGCCTATTTATAAAATTCATAAGGAAATTCTACTTACTCTACCTTACAGAACAACTCCCCGACAACAGTGCAAAAAATGATGGGTATTTTATTGTCTTAATTAATTCACTAAATATTTATTATCAACCGAGGTTTGTAAACTTAGAGTTGACACAAAATATATGCTAAGGTAGAAGGGTTCTTAAGGTGTTGTAGAAATATTTTAACAAAGAGAAGATCAAAAGATATTTCAAAATGAAAAACCGAGTCAAACTCCAGAAATCCAACTACTAAGGTAATTAGGCTAGGAAAAGACCACTAGATTAGAGAAGTATCAATATATACTACTCTACTCTATAAACAATAACTAGAAAAATATATTTAAACTATTCTAAGAAAGTAAACTACTCTTTATAGTGAAACCTATTAATTAATCCTTCAACTTCTTAACATGGTAATTAGAAAGGCTATAAACAAATTTAGAACTCTAACTATATGAAAACAAAAGATTATATTATCTGATCCAGTATTACAATTACTTAATATACCTAAGAAATTCAATAACTAAACTATATATGCGATTGACAAATATATAATAATTAAACTAAATCATCTAGTTCCATTCTTCTTGAGGATTCTGAGGATATGCATTCATTGTGATCGAAACTAGAGAAGGAGGTGTATCAAAATGGCTTTCCAAAGAAACAAAGAAACTGAATGGAATTAAGTCTAATTTAACTTATACAAATAGGTGTAAACTAAGGAGTGTCCAATTATAAGCAATAGTAAGCATTGTGATTTATGTTTTACCCATAAACAAATGTTATCAGTAACTAATCTATTAATTAAGATACAAGACTATTTTAACGATTACTTTGAAGTTGGAGGTATACTACTTTCGTATGAAACAAATGTAAGGGAATAAAATATAGTTTAGAAGCAAGTAGAAAACTTAATAAAGATATTTACTTGAAAATAATTTATAATTTAAAAGCAGGTGAAAACCTAATAAAGATATCTTATTTTCTAGATCAACCCTATTCTATGAACATCTTTAGTAACTATGAAGTAAGGATGATAAATCTTATGCTAGAAATGATTATCACATTATAAAGAACTAATGTGCCTTTTAGATAATAGAATTAGCAAATTTAATTCTAAATTCAATCTAAAGAAGAATGAAGTAAACTAAACGAGGGATGCAGTTGACAAATTTTACAGCAGCAATGAATAAATAAATCAGAGACACAAGAAACATAATTCAAGAATAAACTAAGATAAAAGGAATGAAAGATAAGAGTGATTATGGAACTTAATGGATACTTTAGGTGGTTTGAAGTAAGGTCCTAATTACACATATATAACTACTGTTCAATTACAGAAGGTAATACATTTTAAAGACCAGGAAAACTAAACTTGAAACAATCATAAAACAAAACAGGGAATATTAAACTCTGAATGGAGGTCTGGATGGCAGTATAGACAGACAGTCTGAATGGTGGTCTAAATGGAGAAAAACAGTGTAAATTATGAAATAGATAACCTAGATGATCCTAACATTAGTTGACTTATGCATATGAGATTGTATTGTAGAAAAAACGGTAACTAAGCTTATCTAACAATTGAAACAATCAGAAGAACAACTTGCGCTAATCTATAGTTAAGAAGAGAGATTATTTCCTATTTTTTAATGAGAAAAACAAAAAGATGACTTAAGTTAATATACAACTAAGCAGGAATTGACAGAGTTGAATCTAACTACAAACTAAACCTAAGGTATTAAACTAATTAAACTCTATCTGATTGCAAATACAAAACCAAGAAACAAGTTGAAAAGAAGACTGAATGACTATACGTAACCGGTCACTTTTAATTCTGGAAATAGAAATTATGTTAACAACACAGTGTAAATTGTATTAACCACGGTAAACACACATTACAGAAGATGAGTAAATAAACAACATCAATTTACAAAAGAATTAAACTACCTACGGAAACTGGAAATACAAATTACTTATCTACAAAAAGGGATAACATCAATACAAATGGAGACCTCTGGTTATTGAGGGGCCCTTCTTAGCAATCAAGGGTTGCACTTAGATCAATCGACCACTCACGAAAAAAAAGGCATAAATTCACAGCTGAAGATAGAACTTATATTAAATTCAGAACGAAGTTTACATAATTTCTTTGCTAATGACGTCGAACTAACTCGACTCTCATCTAGAGATAGGTTTATATAAATTTACATGGATGAGTAGGTCAACCCTTTCAGTGGTCGACTGCTCCACAAATAGAAAATCATTAACTGCTAACAAGCAACCGTGTAACGATTTGTGACAACGCACAGTTGTCTTTCGAATCCTTTGCGCGTCGGTTATCCTCACGCGGGTTGCGGGTGTAAGGATTTGCGTTGACGTGGGCATAGATCATGGTGTCGAGTCGAGAGGAAAGGATCCCAACTATTCTAGAGCAAAGACTCTCGTACCAACAGAATGCATGGCTAACAGATCAACAAAAATTGTTATGTGCTTTAAACACTTGAGAATATTCCAACTAACAGGGCGCGGGTTAATTGGAGGGTTGAATGACAAGCTGAATGCAACTGTGTGTGTTTGGCGCAAAACATTTCCACATGGAGGCTCGTTTAGAAACCATAGTCTGCAAAACAAGTCTATGTATCAGGCACGTTTACAAATATCACATAATTGCTAATAAAATCATGTAATAATGAAAATCAACCAAGACTTGCATAAAGTTCAAATACTTTCATACCTGGGGTCAATTGATAAGCTGAATGACAAGAAGTATACCAAAAGGTGACAAAAGTAATGCCAAAAGAGCAAATTAACAGCCAAGAATGATAACAAAATCAGGATCAACAAAGCTTTAAAATAGTGATTGGCCTACCTCAGCGCACTGTGTAAGGCTACACCAAAGTGCTAGCAAGGTGTTGGCACACTATGTACACTGGGCGTAGGAGCCAACGGTGCAATGTGAAGTCAGTAAAAGAGTTCCAGCGGTGCATTTCTTTAGAGTGCAGTAGGTGCTATATTAGGGTCGACGCTCTGTTAAGTCTACCCAAGTGCGTTGGTGGATCCAGAGATGTATAAAGGCTAGTCACCTGTCAAAGAAACCAATGATGGACTGAGTTGGACTGATAAGGAAGTAAAGCACACTTCACAAGAGGAAATTAAAAATATGGTAAGGTGGATCACTCACCTTAACAACTTAGATGAGTTAAGAAAAAATAATCACAAGTTTATAAGCGAGAGTGTTACCAAAAATATTAGATCTAACTGGATCTGCTCCATATTTAATCGGATTTATCCCAGATCTAACTGGATCTATCCCCAGTATGGTCACCAATTTTGTTTGTAGGAATCCTTCAACCAATGCAAACACTGTTTTTTCCTCTAGCATGTATGGTACAAGTCTAGAACAAAAAGTCACAGTGGCATATCCTTTCCCTAGATAATTTATCTACTTGAATGAAATAACTCGTTTACCTAAGATCTGAAATCTCTAGCCTTTGTTTCGTTGTTCTTCATGTGATCTATAGTACCTACAAAGAAACATCAGAAACAAGACAAGGGATCAGAGTAACAAGATAGATCAACAATCCATATTAGTGATCAAGGAATCTAATAATAAATGCTTGATATTCACACAAATCATATATGGGAAAGGGAAACACTTTTGTATTAATCAAATGAAAAGAGAAAGATACAACCAAAGCCTTGATGTAAATAGCTTTGTCTCCACTAGGTATTTAACACACTCACACAAATCTCCACTCACAACACTCACTCAACTTTTCCCCAATACTAGACTTCAATCCAACAACATAAGGATGCTCTCCCTGGTCTCCCCTCACACAGTCCATGAAGCCTTATTTTATAGGCTAAGGGAGGCTCATATGAGATGAGATATTTTGGGAAGGATAGGGTATGATCCCTATGGGCTAGGAGGTCAAGTTCTAGCTCTCCCTAACATATAGGATCAAGCTCCATGAGAGCTTTCACTTGGAAGCTTCTCGAAACTTCTCTTTTTTCCTTTTAATGCCTGTTGGCACTTCTTGCCGTGAGGGTATGTGCGTCGACGCACTTTGCAAACAAGGAAGAGACGCCATTGGAGCCTATTTTCAGTGAAAAGGGTGTGTCGGCCCTCTCTATTTCTCTATCATAGAAGGAAAGGTGCGCCAGCTAGTCTAAGAGTGGGAAAAAATATCCAAAAGAATTCTTGGCCACGTGCTTTGAGGGATTTGAAGCATTAGTGTAGATTTTAGGTGCAACAATCTATGTAAATTATATCTTTAACATTAATTGAATCAATAATACTTGGCATTTATATGTGCTGTTCTTATGTGTTTGACCACTATTTTGCATTGTTTGTTTTATCTGCAAACCGACCAACTAGATAGGTTGTTTGCGTCAATTGGTACCATAGTTGCGTGAATCTGAAAGGAAAGTAGTTGAGGATGCTTGCATCAAGTGGTATAAGAGCAAGAGTATCCTCCATGAATAATTTAGTTTTGATCAAAGGAGGAATTCAGAGCAGGAAGTTATCATTTGTGAAGGATCCAGTTGCAATTGGACGAGAGGAGTACGAATCTAGCTGCGGCTGGGCCATGTTAAATACAAGGTCATTAGGAGAAATTATTTTGATGTATTGTATTGTTCCATAGTTGAGAAACAACATGGGAGTGGATGTTAGAGATTAATAGAGGATATAAGAGATCGTGTAGTAGTCATTATAGATGGAGAGTCATATGTACCTCCATAAATAGTACCATTTGCTTTGTATTTTCAATTTGACATAAAGAGCAAGGAAAAGTCCTCATTTATGGTTGGGTTCTTCCCCATGGTGAGCTTTCTAGGGTATATCGTGTGCATTCTGTGCTTATTTTTCTCTAGTTATTCTTCTTTTAGTTCCAGTTATTTGGAATTCAATAAAAATAATCCAATAAAATAAGAACTAAGTTGTAAGATCTATTGTGACAAACTCTTCCAGTGGGATATCCACAATAGTTTATGGATCATATTGCTATCAAAGCAATTTTCTTTTGGGTTTTGTGGGTAATAGGAAGATATAATAGTTGTTAGAAAAAAGTGTCTTCAAACCGTAGACATGGAGGACAAGTCTATTCAAGGACAGACAGATGATTATGAGCAACAATTTTCAATATTTTCAATATAAGTTGTAGATATATCACATAAAATGTCAATCCTCATGGTGGATCTCAAGATAAAGTTTGGGAATTTTAGGTATTTTGGAGGCTCTGAATCATATTTTGGGTCTAAGGGGAAATCAGAAGATAAGAGTGACCCAGAAAAGGAGTCAACAAAAGAGCTCGAGAAAGAAGTTTCAATACCAATATTTCTTCCCAATATCTCTTCAAGATGGAAGTAAAAGTCAACATCAAGGCATATCAAAGTGAGATCAATGCTCTGGAAATAATTGGTTTCAATAGTTGAAGGTTTATTTTAGAATCCATCAAATAGTTGAGGACCAAAATATCTCATTTTCCCGACTAAAGTGAGAGGTCCATGCATTAATATGGTGGGAAAACCACATAGAATCACTTAGGTTGGAGAGTGATCCACTAGCATTAAATCCCAGTTCTATCATATCATGTATGTAGAGGACCAGTGGATCCATTGGAATTACATCAAGAAAATGTAGGGGCAAAGTGTGTAATAATACACCACCAATTTCAGGAATATAGCTATCATGTTGGGTATCTCACCCAAGAACCCATATGTACTCCTCAAGTATATGGGGGTTTGTCGTAGTCACATGTGGGGAAGATGATGTTATTCAATCCCAGTTCATTTTATGAAGGATGTGTATAAAAACGATACTTATAAAAAATTGGCTATAAGAAAGGAAAACCAAGTGGTTGAAAACAAAAAGAGAGACAAGATACTACCGAGGAGGGGAAGAAAAAGTATAAAATAAAGGAGAAGAAGACTACAACCACATCACATCAATGTAAGGATACAAAAAAGAACTGTAAGAATTGTGATATCAATGATCACACTAAAGAAATGTGTTGGAATATACATCCAGAGTTGAACCCCATGAGCCACAGGAAGGATTCCAAGCAGAAGAACCTTCTAGACATGGATTCAAGCAAGGATTTAGAAATCATTCATATGTGGATGAGAATATTATCTATACTACAATGCAAAAGGAGGTGAATATGAGTATCCTTCACTATAAGGAAGAGATAGAGATAATGAAACTATTCTATATCAAGATCTCAGTCAAGAAGACGAAGATTGATGCTCTATTTGATTTTGTTTCATAGGAAAACCTTATAGAAAAGTATATGGTATGAAATATTGGAGTGAAAGTACATGATTATCCCAATCCCTACGCACTCGGATGGATAAATAGCGATATAGAAGCTAGAGTCATGAAATAGTGAAATATTAATTTTACCATAAATAAGAAGTATGTTGATGAAGTGGAGGTAGACGTAGTACACTTGGATGCTTATGGTGTAGTATTTGGAATCCAATACATGTATATGATGGATACGGTATTCTTGAGGAGAGAAAACCAATACCACTTGATCAAGGATGGGAAATTCTTCATCACTACCTCACACAAATGTAAATTGAATATCTCTTTGGGAAGTGCCAACCAAGTGAAAATTTTGATTGGTTCAAGTAGGAAGTTTGTATTGCTTTTATTAAGAAAAAGTTAGAAAGAAGGTGAATATTGTAAAAGTGTTATAGAAGCCTATGGGGATACCTAATAAAAGGGAGGTGTACCACACGATACAATTATTTTTTCATTCTCCATTTTCAAACATCAAACTATACAAATAGTCTTTCATATACGCAAATGAAGTGAAGACACAGTTGCAACAGTTGTTTGAGCGGGGTGTGATCCAACCAAGTACCTTACCTTGTGGGTCACCTATAATCATATTACCCAAGAACGATGGAACTTGGATGGTTTGCATTAACTATAGAGCATTAAATAAGGTCACACTCAAGAATCGGTAACCTCTTCCCATGATCAATGATCTATTAGACCAGTAGCAGCATGTAAAGTACTTCACCAAGTTGGATCTCAAATCGAGATACCACCATGTGCGAGTGAAGGAAGAAGATACCTGGAAGATCACCTTCAAGACTAGGAAAGGAATATATGATGGTTATTATTGTCATTTGGTTTATGCAATTCACCAACTACATTTATGCGATTAATGAATGAAGAATTACTCCCTTTCTTAGATTTGTTTGTTATAGTATATTTGGATGACATATCGGTTTATAGTACTACCTAGGAAGAGCATATCTATCATCTCAAGAAACTGTTGGAGACCTTGAAAAAACATTAATTGTTGGAAAACATTAATAAATGTGAATTTTTTCTGCATTCCTTAGTGTATTTGGGGTACGCGATTGGTGGAGGATAACTTAAGATTGATCCTACAAATATGGAGGACATCACCAAGTGGCCTACTCCTAAAAATGTCACTAAAGTTAGGATATATTTTGGGGCAGCACAATACTTTCGAAAGTTAATATCTTCCTTTTCGTCTATATATGCACCCCTCTATGCCATAACATCCAACAAAAAAGGGCTCCATTTGGGTAAGAATCAATAGAAATCCTTTGAAGAGCTCAAGTGAAATATCAATTAGGAACTAGTTCTTGCATTGCCTAATTTGTAGAATCCTTTCAAATTGGAGACAAATGCAAGTGGGTATGACATGGGAGTGGTTTTGATGCAAGGAGGAAGGTTGTTATTTTATAATTATAAAATATTTCATGGGGGATTCCTAAACTACCCTACCTATGATAAGGAACTAGGTGCCTAGGTTTAAGTTGTTAATAAGTAAAACCAATATTTAATGGGGAAGGAGACCATTATTCACATTGATTATCAGCCACTATAATATTTTCAAGCCCAAAGTAAGATAAGAATTCCAAGCATTATAAGTGGATGGGATTCTTACAACAATTTCATCTCATCATCAAGTACAAGAAGGAAGTGAAAACAAACTGGAAGACATGCTCTCAATTCCACCTACATCCAAGATTATAGATTTTCAAACTCTTTTACACACAGAACCTTTTTCCCATGATGCATACAAGGAGTACACTGAATATGAGGACTTCAATAAGGTATTTCATCAACTGTAAGGCCAATTCCATGTATAAGAGGGTGACAACAATAATAAATATCATCTACAATATGAGTTACTCTACAAGTTGGAAAAGATCATTGTCCATAAAAGTGAGAGATTGTAACTTATCAGAGAGGAACACACCTCCAAAGTTACAGGGAAATTTCATGTAGGGAAGAGAGTTGCAACCCTGTATACATATGTTTACTGGACTAGAATGCAAGAAGATGCAACTCGATTTTGTTGAAGAATGTAAATCTGGAATATATTCGTATTTTACTTTTATTGTATTATTGTTTTAACTCATTTGGGAGATGTTATTGGTGCACTTGGTCATGTAAATGTACTTGTAAGAATCAATTCAAGTCTTTCGTTGCAAGTCGGGTCAATAGTACCCACAAGAAATATTATTAAATGTTATTTGGAGTCTCCCTAGACAAGTCGTCCTTGTAAGCATAACAAGTTGGGCCGATTAGGTAAAAACATCACAAACTTGATGTGTATAAATATAGAGGGTTCTCCCTCATTTTGACACACTACTCACTCAAGCAATTGCACAAGAGAGAGAGAGAGAGAGAGAGAGAGAGAGAGAGAAGGGGTTTGCCGGATAGATGAAGCAGTTTATTTTCTCTTTGAGGTTTATCTTATCTTGGTTTGGCATTTTCCTTGTTGACATAATATATACTGAAGAAGTTGTTTGGTTTTCTCCCTTGTGGTTTTCTAGATGAAAATCTTTGTGTCTTTTTTGTTGTTGTGTTTGTCTTTCTTTCACTTATCCTATTGCATATGATTATGATGTTATAATGCACATTGTTTGAATATACAACATAATCATTTTGGAAACATTAAAATATTAACATAGTATTAGATCCATGCTTAAAGAATTCATTGAAACAACTGCAACTACTGGAGATTCAGGCTTCATGCTTGAAACCCTAGAAGGAAAAATCTAGTCATCTCTGAATTTTCGCTGCAACTTAAGTTTTGTTAAAGTTCCAAGAGCTTAAACACATACATGCTAAAGATGAAATGTTGATGTGCCTTGTGTATGAGTTTAAACCTCAGATTCATTGTACTTTATGACATATAATCCATGCAAAACGAGGTTCTAGCCTCTTCCAAATTTTAGTTTTAAACAGGTGACCTAGGAAAAATTGTTATATCTCAGGATAGGAATCTCCAAATTGAACTTTGTAAAATGTTCTAGAAAGGGAACGGAATTTTTTTCTTTGGTGCGGTTTTCAGAACCCGAAGTTGAATTAGTGACACGTGGAAGTCCGTACAAGTTCTTTATACATACAGTACATAGATAGATCACCTGGGAAACTTAACATAAATTCCACTTGATGAATCCAATATTTGTCTAACCTATGGAGTTGGATAGAGAAAAGATGAGAATACCTAAAGAACAATATGCAGACCTTAAGGATTATAAATTTATGAGATACAACATAATTAAGACCGGACAATGGAATAGGATCGATAGAAGAAATTGGAGAAACTAGGGCTTCTTGTTCTGGGCACTTCTCTCCACAAGATCAACTTGAAAAGGAGTAAAATTCAACTCACCCTAGGAGGGTGCATATTCCTGTGAAGGATGATTCTAGTTCTATGTATTTTCAATTTTTGACCTAACAATGTTGTCAAGGGAAAAGTAGGGCATCATGTTTTGAGCAGTTATTTCCATATATTTTGGAAAATAAGACCATTGCTCAACTCACCTTGAGGAGGCGCATCTCTCTATCCAATTAGATTTGAAATATTCCAAAGTTTAAGAATCAAGGTTTCTCTATCAAACCTTAGGTCATCCAAGAAGCAGTTTTCCAGAAGACCTTGAAGCAAGCACTTGGTTGGAGCACTCTTTTTGGTAAACATTGTTTTCTCTATTTCCATCTGAGACTCTCATTTTATCAAGATGACAAACAATACCAATCTTGAGGGAGAGCTTGAAGGAGATGAGAACTTCTAGGCATGTAAGTACATAGTGCTTCTCATACTAGAATAACATGATTTGGAAAACTATGTCAAAGGAGAAGTTGCAGAGACAGAGGGAGATGAAGACAAATATAAGCACAAGAAGAATATGGTCATGGATAAGAGTATTATTGTAGATTTCATCAAGGATAATTTGATCCCACATGTATCCTCCTTGAAGACTCCCAAGGATATGTTTGATTCTTTGAATATCTTGTAAGAAAGGAAAGAAGAAGAGACATCATGCTCACTCTATTGAAGATGATGAACCAGTTAAGAAGAGAGAAAGGGAATATTCCTCAAGTGATGAGGAATATGGACTTTCATCTAGAAGTATTCACCGCATAAGATGAAGCTCATCCTATTAAAGGGATAGGAGGAATCTCCTACAAAGTTGGATTCTAGAAAACCCATGAAGATAAAGATGATTCCCTATGGAATAAGTTCCTATCCATTTCAGCATTGGATAAGAAGGGACACAGTTGTGATTGGTGATGAAGAAGAAGGGACACTTAGATTCAGCACTAGTACAAAGTTCCTAGTGATATAAGGTGTAGACAATTTTCTCAACATTGTCGATCGTGAGAAAGATAAGCATAGGTCCTTAGAATTAGATGATGGAGTAGAGCACATTGTCAGAGACTCCAGTAATTCCCACAAGGAGAGAGATATTAAGAAGGATCCTACCAAACAAACATATATAAGTATTTGAATTTTCATTTCCTATATATCTAATTGCTTAAATGATATTTTTCATTTGTATACATATTTATGTTCCTAGATTCAGGAAATGTATTATGCATGTTAGAGTGTTTGCATTTATGAATAGTATACTACTGATATGCATGTAATGGGAAAGTATCCTATAGTGATGCACAACATTCCATTAGGAATTATTGCTTATCTAGAATGAAACCTATTTGCTAACATGTTGGGAGTAGTGCACACTCTTAATTATGTTCTGGTAGAGATGGAAGGAATCTAGAAAGTTACCATATGTATATGGGATATGGATGAATGTTATGTTGAAGCATTGACTAAGATAGTTGCACGACTGTGTGACATATGTATTTATGCATAGGAATTTGTCATTATGTATATGTTTTGAATATTATGAAATATTTATAATCATGCAAATAAATTTTACTTTTAGAAAATATTGTGTGCAATCACCTATAAGAGAAGAATGGTGATGCTTGTTCTAAAGAATAAGTAAAGGCAATTCAGCTATAACATTCAAGAATATTTCCAAAATCAAGCATACTACAAATTTACAAAGCAAGGATTCTCTCAGAAAGAGGGAGTCAATTATGAAGAGAACTTTTCTCTATTGGCCATACACATTTATTTAGTTATATGGTGCAATCGAAGTAGAAGTGTATATCGAGCAACCTCCAAGACTTGGGACTGTCTATGGAGAACCACATGTGCATAGATTGAGGAATGATTTGTACAGTCTCAGAAGGCACCCATGGCATAGCATGCCAGGACATACAGTTACATGATGACCTTGAGGATGACCTAGAGTGATGAGACCTTGACCTTTTCTACAAGGTTGAAGATGAGGAGCTCATATATGGTAAAAGAGGAATTTGCATTAGAGTTTGAGATGAAGGATCTTGGTATCCAATGACCCTGAGAGAAAGAATTTAATCTCTATTTGATGAGAGATGACATATATGGATACATGGAATAACAACAACATAGAATGCTACCAGACACTCCAATGCAAGATTTTCATATTTAGAGGGATCACGGTGCTCTATTTTAGAGCGAGAACGGAAGCTCCAATTTATAAGGAGTGACTATAGCACATACTTTCGAGATAGATTGATATACATTATCACTTAGCCTCTATCTGTGGCAAGGGTTTCTTGTAAAAGTATATCAGGGATATTCTCAAAGTGATATTGGATGGCTCTCCTAACTGACAGTAAGTAAATATTATAGTGTGACACCATCCCTAAAGGGTACAATTGAGTATGGAATCATATATGTGAATATTAGAGGATTTTCCTATAAGGCTATGTTGACTCGGATTGGGATGGTATTGCTACGGATAGGAATATCACTTAAGGGTGTTGCTTTAGTTTGGGGTCCGACATGATTTCTTGATTCAGAAGGAAGCAGATGAGTGTAGCATTGAGTACATATGAGGTAGAGTATATTGCATCTCGCTCGGCTAGCTAAGAGGTAGTGTGGCTTAGAAAGTTACTTGAGGGATTGTTCGATGTCGAGTTAGAGATGAATTGTGTGCTCTGTTACAACTAGAGTTGTGTGAAGTTGTCTAAGAATCCTATGCTCTGTGACAATTTGAAGCACATCGAGATACGTTATCACTATATATGGGATATGGTGAAGAGGGGAGCAGTGACACTCCAGTGTATTACGACAAACGAGCAGATAATCGATGTATTTACCAAGCCTCTAAGGAGAGTGAAGTTTGATTACTTCATGGACAAGCTTAGAGTTGTCCAAATCGGTTTCCATCGCAAGAGGGAGTGATGAGCTCATGTTCCATATTAGTAGTTTTCACATCCAAAATGAAAAAGGGATCATTCTATGGAAGACGAGTGGTATTCACATCCAACATGAAAAAGGGTTGACTCTAGGGAAGACGTGTTGTCTTCGTATCCAACATGAAAAATGGTTGGCACTATGGAAGACGTATGAAATTTACATCCAGTGTGAAAAAAGACTAGATATGTAAAGTTTTGCATCCAATATGAAAAAATTATTGGCACTGCATGGAGCTACATACAGTATGAAAAGGATTGGCTCTGTAGAGGTACACCCAGTTTGAAAAAGGACTGGTCACTGTACGGGTAGCATCCAGCATGAAAAAGAATTGGTGTTGCATTGAGATGAGGGTAGCACCCACTATGAAAAAGGGTTGTTGTTGCATAAATACGAGGGCAACACCCAACATGAAAAGGGGTTGATGTCACATCGAGATGAGGGTAGCACTCAACATGAAAAAGGGTTGGTGTCACACTGAAATGAGAGTAGCACCCAACATGAAAAAGGGAAGGTGTAGCACCGATATGAGGGTATAACCCAACTTGAAAAATGAATGGTTTCACACTGAGATGAGGGTAGAACCCAACATGAAAAAGAGTGGGTGTCACATCGAGATGAGGGTATCATCCAACATGAAAAAGCATTGGTGTCACATTGAGATGAGGGTAGAACCTAGCATGAAAAAGGGTTGGTGTCGTACCAAGATGAGGATAGAACCCAACATAAAAAAGGGTTGGTGTCGCACCGAGATAAGGGTAGCTCCCAACATGAAAAAGGGTTGGTTTTACACAGAGATGAAGGTACACCCAACATGAAAAAGGGTTGGTTGATGTACAAACTTATTATGTGTATAGATTCAAGAGATTTCACAAGTCAATGGCTCGAGTACCAAGTTGCAGTAGTAGTGATGATGTCTAGTAAAGAGATACAATGATGATGTCCAGGGATGATGATCGCGATGAAAGAATAATTTCCTTGTTAAGAGGTAGTTTTGAAGAATGTAACTTTGGAAGATATGCTTACTATACTTTTATTGGATTATTGTTGTACCTCCTTTAAGATAAGTTATTGATGTGCTTGTTCATGTAAATGTACTTGTAAGAATCAATGTAACCCTTCCATTGTAAATTAGTTCAATAGTACCCACAAGAAATATTGTTTAAATGTTATTTTGAGTCTCTTTAGACAAGTCGGCCCTGTAAGAGTAACAAGTCAGTCCAATTAGGTAAAAAGGTCACATACTTGATGTGTATAAATAGAGAGGGGACTTCCCTCATTTGGACACACTACTCACTTAAGCAAGTGCACAAGAGATAGAGAAAGAAGAGGTTCATTGGAGAGAAGAATTAGTTGCTTTTGTATTTGGGGTTTATCTTATCTTAGTTTGGCATTTTTCTTGTTGATGGAATCTATACTGAAGCAGTTGTTGGGTTTTCTCCCTTGTGGTTTCCTAGATGAAAATATTTGTCTCTTTTGTGTTGTTTTGATTGTCTTTATTTTAGTGATCCTATTGCATATGATTATGATGTTATAATGCACATTGTTTGAAGATCTAACATAATCAGATTGGAAACATTAAAATTCTAACAATTTTATTAGAAAATGCATACTTTGTCATACAAGCAATCCCAGCAATAGGAAGCAAGGTTTATACCATCCCTTACTTGTTACTATGAGACCATGGGAGATAATCTCAATGGATTTTGTGGGTAATATTCCAACCAATAGGAATGGACATGACTATTTATTGGTGGTAGTTGTAAATTTTAGTAAGATATGCATTAATATGCCTTGTAAAAAGACCCGACAAACATGTTATTTGATGTAATACCCCAATTGTTAATCCCTAGACTTATGACTATTTGTTTGTTAATGTGGCTATGGACTTCAACATTATTGTTGTTGTTGTTGTTGTTGTTGTTAAATTAAATAAACAATTGACTCACCAGACATACCTAAAAGAGTATGGGAGGACATGGACTCCATAGTGCGAGGGGGAATATGAAAATCCATAGAAATTTAGAACTTTTTTTGTTCATCCTAGTCCATATTGGCACCTTGGTGACCTTTATAGTTGTTGGTCACCCAAACATTATACAATGGACCCTATTTTTTATTAGTTTGGCCTATGGAGTTACTATTGCACCTTATTCGTGCCTTAGTGGGCCCCCCTTTCCTAATGTGCCTTCCTTGGATGAAATATACTCTTTTACAAGCCCCACTTGCATTAAGTCACCCTTTCCCTAGATTCTAGTAGGTTTAAGTTAGATTTTAGTTTCCACCTCCTTGATTTTTGCCTCCACCTACAAAAGTCTGCCCTTTCTCCCAAAATCTAGTTGGAGTTATTTTTTTGGTGCTTACAGGACAATGATGATCCTATTGGATCCACTCTTCCAAACCTTGTGACTAGTGTTCCCTCCATGTGCTCCACTCCTTTGTTTTTGGTAACTCCTCCTCATGGTGCTAATCCCAGAAAGGGAATCTTCTAGCTAAGCCACCACTCCACTCATTCAAGTTAAGCCTCCATGATGAAACCTAACCTTACCTCTCTCTAATTCGAGTTGATTCTCTTGTGTTAGATTCCTCCCCCCCCCCCCTTGTGATATAAGTTCATATGCTCTCTCCTTTTTGAAGCTAATCTTGAGCTTTGAATCACTTGACTTGTGTTATCCCATTAAGTTGTGAGTGTTGACAATATTGAGACTTTTTTGTAGCTTAGTGTTTGTTGTGGGATCCTATCATATATTTAGTCTAGTTGTATCGTGCCCTTGCTTTCTTAAGTTCACTCTACTAGTCCATATTCTCACACATGAAGCCAGTAAATGGGATAGTGATATACTAAGGGATAAGTTAGGTGAATGGAGTCATCCCATAGGAAGTGGATACTGACAGGAAAGTAGTAGTTGGGAATTATCATGGTTTCTCAGAAGAAGAGTTATGATACTTGCTAGACTAAGTCTGCCTCTACTAGTGGATTTGTGGACTTAGCTCGAGGGTGACCTGTTCAAGTGAGATTCGACTTGACTATGGCTAGGTGGAAAGTTGTCCTAATGGATCCAATTTCCTTTTTTAAATATAAGTATTTTCTCATATGTTTATTCATATATGTTCATGGATTGTATGCCAAGAGTTGTATGCAGGATGGATGACCTTTGTACATTATAAATATGGATTACTATGAAGCTTCTCTTCCATCTCTTCTCTTCTTTCTCGTGTTTTGAATGGTTATAGGAGACATAAATCGTTTCTCTTATTTCTCATGGTTTGAATGGATATAGGTGGAACCCATCCTTTCTCTTCTTTCTCATGATTCAAATGGTTGTAGGTGGAAGCCATGAGGTTCGATGTATTATGCATTTAGATGGTTTTAAATAGCATCCATAAAAATATTTGGTATTAGTGTTGGACGGATGTAGTTAATGGCCATAAATCTGATTTGTATTAGTGATTGATGGTTGGATGGATGGAAGCCATAAACTGTGATTTTTACTAGTAAAAGATGGTTGTAGGGGACAACCACGGGATCTGATTTTGAAGGTTGTAGATGGAAGTATGTGTCTCTATTTTTTCCATGGTTGTTTGGAATGTAGATGGTATCCTATGGATGTGTCCTTAATGCTATTATTGCATACTAGTAAGTCACACCAATCATCATACACATAATAGAACTAATATCCTCATATTGATATAGAAGTGGATGCTAACAACAACAATTGAATATTTACAATTGCGTTTTCAATAATATTATAATCCAATGAATACTATCAAGTACATGGTATAATTGTATGTTTTAATCATTATATGGTTACTAGAGATACCAATTATTGTTCCTTATTCATCTACTATCAATGTTTACAATTACAATATAATTGTATACAATAGTATGCACACTAGGGAATGCTAGGCTTGAGTTTCATGTTTTTTCTTTTTTAAAATTGGGCTAAAAAAATTATTTATTGGGTGTATGACAATGTCTTGTTGACCTAATCTTAGATAACCTTAAATCTATGTGATATATTGGTCCTATCCCTTTTCTCTAGGCTTCCTAGTGCCTCTGGACTTACTTGGGTCGGTGACATTACAAAGTGGTATCAAAGCTTAAGGTTTCAACACTGTGGATGTTGGGCCTTCTGCAGAATTACAAATCATTTTGTGAATATGCATTAGAGCTACTATTCATTGAATAATCCTTAAATTAAAGAAACATGCACCTTAATGTTGTGAACTATTTAATCAAACTATTAACTTGGGATGTATATGGACTTGATGTCCTACCGATATGGAGAAATACTAAAAGGATTTCTAGCTCCCATTTTTCCTAGTGACATGGTTGTCCAAAAGAGTTGGCTTATTGCTTTATAAATAAAATGGAAAAGTAGTTTGAATAATAATCAACTTATATCAATGTGTATTCTGCTCACAATAATTAATAATGAACACATTGCAAATTCCAGTGAATGATTGAGCAATTAGTGTGGCTATTAAACAGAAATTTTAATCGAACCAATGAAGGCTAGAAACCTAGTAAGTACAAGTTCAACAGTAGGAAATCAGAGATCATGATAGATTTTGAACAAGGAAATATGCCCTATATCCCAAAAGAGGAGTTTGATGGAATAAGAGAAGTAAAGTCAAGTAGAAATAAGAGGAGTAGCGAACCCTTAAGTTTGGAAGATTTAGTAAGGAAGTGTAAGGGGCATAATGAAAGGATCATCCACATTCAAGAATAGGTCATGAATGATGTAAATTCGTGAAAGACCATCCCAAGGACAACTGACAAGAGACATAGAATATATTATGTGAGGTATAGATCATCTTCAAGGAAATCTCATCACATAGTGAAGAAGAGGGGGTATTCATCAAGTAGCTTAGAGAGTATCCCTGAAAGCTCCCCAGTGAGATATAGGAAGAAGAGGTATGCCCAGGATGAACTAGTAGGAGAACCAAGAAGGATCAATCCCTCAACCTTTGATGGATAAGTAAAGCAAGGAGAATATGTTGAAGCTTGGTTGTTAATACTTAGGGATTTTTTCCAGTTGCATCAGTATACACCTAATATGGAAGCAAGAGTGGTCATTTACTATCTGCAAGGTAAATAATCCATTTGGTGGGATCAGATATTTAAGCTTAAAGATATCAATGAAGATAGAATCTGTTAGAGAAAGTTTAAGAAGTAATTCCAAAAAGAATATATCTTTGAACATTACTATGACAAGAATATGGAGGAATTCTTTGAGCTCGAGTTGGGAAGTATGACTATGGAATATTATGAGGAAAAGTTCCTAAAATTTTGAATTATGTTGATTTCATCAAAGATGAGAAGGCAAATATTCAAAGGTTCCTAAATCGCTTACTAGAATCTTATAGAGATCAAATCTAGTATGATAGACCAAAGAATAATAAGGAAGTCGTGAGGAAGGATAAACATCTATATGAGAAAAAATAAGAGAAACTATCCATATTAGAATAACTAGAAAGACATGAAGAGGAACAAGCAAGAGAAGAGAAATTAAGGATTTCAGTAGTTTTCAACATTCAAGGGAAGAGAATTCGAATAAAATACCCCCTATTGAATGTTGGATATGTAAGTAAAATCACTTTTCCATTCAGTTCCCACGTAAGAAAAGTTACATTCACAACATTCGAGAGACCTCAACGATTGGCGATGTTGGTGGAAGTGTTCAAAGAATCTATGCAACCTTGGATGGAAGGCAAGCTGATCACTAGTCCCGAATGATTTAGGTAGCAGGTAAGATTGCTAATAAAACCATAGTTATTTTGATTGATTCTAGAGCTTCAATAGTTGCATTGCACCTATCCTAGTTGAAAAAATTTATTTGAATAAAATTAATCTTGAGACAAAAAGTCTAATACGGTTAACTACTGAAACCAAGAGAAAAATCATAGAAAATTGTAAGAGAGTTCCTTTTAGAAATGAATGGACTAAAAAACTTTGCAGTTTTAAACATCATACCCTTGGGATCATATGATTTATTGATTGGCATGGATTGGTTAAATGCACCATGCCATACTTGATTTTCATAACTAAACTTATACTTTTTTGGATGAAGAAGGAAACCGAGTGACAATCAAAGGTATACCTAGGCCCATATCTCTGAGGAAAATCTCAGCTCTGCAGCTAAAGAAGTGTATTAGGAAAGGATTCCAGTTGTATGCAGCTCATGTTGAGGATCCAAAGGAAGGGAAAGAGCCAAAACGTCAATACTATCCATTGCTACAAGAGTTTGCAGATATATTTCAAGAACCGCTAGGAATGTCTCTTGAGAGAGACATCGATTTCTCTATCAATTTGGTTCCATGAATAGTAACTTCATCTAAAGCACGTTACAAAATAAATAACACATAGTTGAAATAATTGTAGATGCATTTAGAAGAGACACTAAATAAATGATACATAAGACCCAATGTTTCACCTTAGGGAGCTCCTATGGTATTCTTAAAGAAGAAGGATGGAACCCTAAGAATCTGCACAGATTATAGATAACTGAACAAAACGAGTACCCATTGCTAAGGAATGATGACTTGTTTGATTAATTGGAGAATCCAAAGTGTTTTCAAAGATAAATTTGAGGTCAAGATAAAACAAAATTATAATTAAGAATGAGAATATCAGTAAGACATCATTTAGAACAAGGTATGGACATTATGAGTTTACAATGGTACCTTTTGGACTGACAAATGCGGCAACATTATTCATGTGTTTAATGAATGGAGTTTTCAGAAAGTACTTGGATAAGTTTGTAATTGTATTCTTGGATGGAACCCTTATCTACTCCAAAACAGAAGAAGAACATGAAGAACATCTGAGATTCGTAATGCAAGTACTTAGATAAAACAGTTGTAGACCAATCTAAGTAAGTGTTATTTCTATCATAGTAGAATCCACCACTTAGGACATATCATATCTGAAGAAGGTTTTCTAGTATAACCTAAGAATATAAGAGCTATTATGGAAAGGTCAACACCAAATAATGTATCATAAGTAACATATTTTATGGGGTTAGTTAGATACTACTAAAGGTTCATTAAAGGGTTCTCAAAGTTATCTAATCCTATCATATATTTTCAAAGAAAGGGTGTGAAGTTTGAATGGAATCCTTAGTGTGAAAATAGTTTTCAAAGACTTAATGAAATGCTTACTAGTGCACCAGTTCTGAATATTGTGGATCTTGATGGAAGATTTTTTGTGTGCATAGATGCATGAAAGAAAGGAATTGGTGGAATATTCATGCAGAATGGACATGTGATCAATTGTGAATCCAGAAAGTTGAAGGAACATGAGCAGAACTATGCCACTAATGACTTAGATCTTGCAGCTATCATTCATTCCTTGAATACATGGAGACATTATTTGATGGGTAAGAAGTTTGAGTTAATCATTGATCATGATGGTTTGAAGTATTTGTTTGAACAACCTAATTTGAATGCAAGATAGAGAAGGAAGATGGAATTTTTATGTCAATATGACTTTGACGTAAAGCACATCAAAGGTAAGGATAATAAGGTAGTCAATGCACTTAGTAGGAAGATACATGTGATGCATATATAAGTTATCAGCATTAGTACATTATCTTTGAAGGATAAGATCATTGAATCCAATGTTACAGATGAACACTATTAACAAGTAAAGGAAGGATTTCAAAAATAGAAAATACCACATAAATTTGATAATTATAAGATGGAAGAGAATGGAATTGTAATGCATAAAGATAGAGTTTATGCACCAAATTCTGGAGATATAAGGAAGATGATTTTGAAGGAAATTCATGATATTCCTTATGCTATACATTCGGGTTATTAGAATATAATAGTAGTAGTGAGGAATCCACACTATTCAACAAGAATGAAGAATGATGTTGCAGAGTACATAGCTAGATGCATGGAGTTCCAAAAGGTTAAAGATGAGCATCGACATCCAGCAGTATTGTTACAGCCATTGTCGATATCTGAATGGAAATGGGATGTAGTGATAATAAATTTCATCACAAATTTTCCTAAGAAAAGAATGCAAAATGATGCTATCACGGTTGTGGTAGATACGTTAAATAAGTAAGCACACGTTATTCTAGTAAATACAACTCACAAGGCAGCTAACATTGCATACATTTACATGCAAGAGGTTTCCATATTGCATGGAATTATGAGCGTTATAGTATTAGATAGCGATTCAAAATTTACTTCTAAATTTTAGACGGATTGTTCAAAGGATTTGGCACAAGTTTGAACATGAGTACAACATACCACCCTCAGACAAATGGTTAGAAAGAAAGAGTTAGTCAAGTGATTGAATACATGTTAATAATTTATGTGATGGATCAGCTGTCCAAGTGGGAAGATTGTTTACACTTATTAGAGTTTGCATATAATAATGGATATCACGCCTCTCTGAAGATGAGTACTTTTGAGGTATGTATGGAAGAAAGTGAGATACTCCTATTAGTTGGGATAATCCAATGGAAATAATCATTCTTGGACCAGAACTATTGAAGGATATGGAGGATCAAATCGTTAAGATAAAGAAAAATCTAAAGACAGCTCAAGACAAATAGAAAAGTTATGTAGATAAGAAAATGATTGATAGACAGTTTAAAGTTGGAGATCATGTATTTCTGAAAGTTAGGCCCAAGAAGAGTTCCTTGAACTTGGGAAATTGTTCCAAGTTAGTTGTTAGATATTGTGGACCCTTGAGATCCTAGTAGGATAGCACATGTTGCATATAAGTTTGCATTTTCTACTTCCATTAAAGTACATAATGTGTTTCATGGGTCCTTATTGAAAAATTATATACCGGATGCTAACCATGTAATTGATTGGAATGTGATCTAGGTAATTAGAGTGAATAATGCATTTTTTATTTCTTTGTTTGCATGTATATGCATAGTACTAATCATGTGATTGAAGGGACTGTCATCCAGGTGGAATCCAAAGGGGATTTTCGGTACAACCTGTTGTCATTTTTTGGCAGCAAGGTCAAGTTGCTTTGGAATTGATAAATAAGGCGGGTAAAGGTCTAGTGGAGCCATTACAATCCTAAGGATGTGGCTTGGGAACTCAAATATTCTATGAGGGAAGTATACCCTCATCTATTTTGAAATATTTGTGTAGTGACATGTATGTAATAAATATGCATCGAGGACAATGCATTGCTTTAAGGAGGAAGGGTATGTACTACCATAATTGTTAAGCCACGGAATTATGAGTATTTTTTTGCTAATATGACTATGAACTTTGGCATTATTATTATTACTATTGTTGTTGTTCAATTCAATAAACAACTGGCTCAACAGAGACAACTAAAAGAGTATGGGAATCCATGGAATCCATAGTGTAAGGGGGAATGGGGACATTCCTAGCACTTTATAACCTTTTTTTTGTTCATCCTAGTTCATATTAGCACCTTGGTGACCTTTAGAGTTATGGGTCACCCAAACATTGTACAATGGACCCTAATTTTTTATTATTTTTTCCTATGGAGTTACTATTGATCCTTATCCATTCCTTAGTGGCCCCCCTTTCCTAATGTGTCCTCCTTGGATGAAAGATACTATTTTGTGATCCCCACTTGCACCAAGGCGCCCTCTCCCTAGATTCTAGGAGTTGTAAGCTAGATTTTAGCTTCCACCTCCTTGATTTTTTCCTTCACCTCCAAATGTGTGCCCTTTCACCCCAAATCTAGCTGGAGTTGCCTATTTTTTTGCTTACAGTTCATAGTTGATCCTATTGGATCCACTCTTCTAGCCCTCATTACTAGTTCTCTCTCCTTCTGCTCCACTCCTTGGTTTTTGGTAAGTCATCCTCATGGTGATAATCTGGGAAAGGAAATCTCGTAACTTAGCCACCACTACACTAATTTGAGTTAAGCCTCCATGTTGAAACCTAACCTTACTTCTCTCTAATTTGATTTGATTCCCTTAGGTCAAAGTTTACCTCCTTGTGTTATAAGTTCATTTTCTCTCTCCTTGTTGAAGCTAATCTTGACCTTTGAATCACTTGACTTGTGTTATCCCACTGTGTTGTGAGTGTTGACAATATTGATACTGTGTTATGACTTAGTATTTGTTGTGGGATCCTATCAGAGATTTAGTTTAGTTGTATGATGCCATATCTTCCTTGAGTTCACTCTACTAGTCTAGGTTCTCACACAGGAAGCCATGAAATGGGATGGTGATACCTTGAGGGTGAGTTAGGTGAATGGAGTCACATCCCATAAGTAGTGGAGACGAACATGAAAGTAGCAGTGGGAAGTATTGTGGTTTCACAGAAGATAAATTCTGAGATTTTCTAGACTGAGTGTACCTCTGCTAGTGGATCTATGGCCTTAGCTCGAGGGTGACATGTTCAAGTGAGATTCGACTTTATTGGGTCTATGGCTAGGTGGGAAGTTGTCCCGATGGATCCAGTTTCCCTTTTTGAAGATAAGTATGTGCTCGTATGTTTATTCATGTTATTTTATTATCTATATGTGCATGTGGAGGCTGAT
The DNA here is from genome assembly GCA_001517045.1 of Pseudotsuga menziesii. NCBI lineage: Eukaryota > Viridiplantae > Streptophyta > Pinopsida > Pinales > Pinaceae > Pseudotsuga > Pseudotsuga menziesii. The sequence continues at coordinate 129,782 of LPNX010959201.1, forward strand.
TTGTATCGTATTTATGTTCATGGTGTTAGTTTTTCTTAATATCTAATTAGATCATGTAGGATATTTATCTGAAAGAATAACAAGTACAACAAGATGCATAATATAGAAAAGATACACGAGACACAAATATTTTCACCAGGGAAACCATAAAGGAGAAAACCCCACAAACTTCCTCAGAATAGTAAGATGATCAAAAGCAGTAATAAGAAGTATTCACCAGCTATCTATCTTTCCTCCTCTGATTGTCTCTCTCTCTCTCATGCGAACTTGAGAGTGTGAGGTGTGTATAAATGAGGGAGAGAACCTCCCTATTTATACCCTTTCAAGTCATTGAACAAACATAAGACTCGAGCCTACATGTCTTCTCACATAGGACCCACTTCTCCTAGAGAGAATACAAGTACATATTACGTGATGTTACATTGGGGACTATTTCCCCGACTTACAACGGAGGTTGTACCTCAAGGTCTAGAACAATTTAGACATCCCATAAATGGGTAACACACATCATCAATGGGGTTACAACAACATACAATCATAATATACATCAGAATATCTTCCAAAGTTACAAATACATCAACACTCCCTCTTAACTAGGAAGGTATTCTCTCTCTACACAGTCATCAACACATCTGGTCATGTCTAAATCGAATTGTCATCATCGTGGAGTCATAGAGTCTTCATCATAGCTATTTCCATCATCTTCTTATAATTTTATCATCGTACCATATTATCTGTCATCAGAAGTTTCTACAAAGCCAACCCTTTTTCATGTTGGATGTAGGCCTAGTCCTCTGCCAAGTCTTCATCACATCTCGAGCAAGCCTTCACGTAGAAACTATCCAAGATCTTCTTTACATTGCCACGATAATAACCTGTGTCTTCTACCTTCATCTCGTCGTATACAGATCATCTATTTTGTCCTTCACAAGACAAAACAACAAACAAACAAACAAAGCATCTACGGTCGACCCACGTTCTATTAAAGAACCGCCTAGGTGTACCTCTTGTGCTTCATGACCTTATCATATCAACATGGGAACACATATATCTCATATATATGTAAGGACGAATTACAACCCAACAACCTACTGCACCAGGACCTTTTACGTTCTTTTGGTCAACCTCAAGGGATTACATATGAACAACCTGCATCCAGGATCTTTTCCGTTCAGATAACCTTCGAGGTGTATTATGTTTGAGTAACCTATGTACCACACCAGGACTCATTCTTTACACTCAGACAACCTACTAGGCGTATTACATCTGAATAACTTGTGTACCATGCCAGGAATCATTCTTTACATTCAGATAACCCGTCACAGGAGTAATTACATCCAATCAACCTGCTACATCAGGATTTTTCCCACTCGAAAAACCTGTCTCATTTCCCACGTGAGTTTATATGATTTGTAACATATTAGGATTGATTACATCCAAGGATAACCTACGCGCTTCGTCAGGATTTTACATCCAAATATAACCTGCAGTAATGATTGTCTGAGCAACCTACAAACTTCACCAAGATGTTATGTTCAGACAACCTGTCTTTCTAGATATGCTATAACACATCACTCCCCCTTTCGAGGGATCTCTATCTAGATCACACCAAGTATTTCTCTGAAGTACTCAAACTTCACTCTCACAAGAGGCTTGGTCAACACATCGGCTATCTACTCCTTTGTTCCCATGTACTGGAGCTTCACTGCTCCTATCTACACCATATCCCTAATATAGTGGAACTTGATCTCGATGTGCTTCGACTTGTCATGGAATACTGGGTTTTTCGAAAGCTTCACGCAACTCTGATTGTCACATAATATGCAAGTCACATCCAACTAGATATCAAATAAGTGAGACAGTTTTTTTCGCAACCTCACTGCCTCACAACTATCCGAGCAAGCGGCAACATACTCTGCCTCGGCTGTACTCGGTGCCACACATGATTGCGTCTTGCTAAACCAAGAGATCATGCCAGATCCCAAACTAAAGCAGCAACTTGAGGTGCTCTTGTTGTTAGTGGCACTACCTTCCCAGCCTGAATCAACACAACCGTGTAGGTTAATCTTCTAATCTGCATCATACTTGAGCCCATAATCCATTGTACCTTTTAGGTACCTCAGAACATGCTTTACCGCTATCAAGTGAACCTGTCTCAAATCCATCATGAACTGGATCAGGGTGTTCACCGCAAAGCATATGTCTAGTCTTATTCATCAGATACATCAATGAGCCAATCATTTGATGATACATCGTAACATCGACCTTCTTGGATAAAGCATCACTCAAAAGCTTCAAGTTAGATGCCATATGTGTGGCCATAGCCTTGTAGTCCAAAATTATGACTCTCTTTAGAATATCCACTGCATAATTCCCTTACCTAAGGAATATTTCATATGCACTCCTCCACACCTCCATGCCTAAGAAGTAGTGCATCATACATAGGTCTTTCATCTCGAACATTGTAGCAAGTCTCCTTGCATCTATAATGAGTTCCTCATCGCCTGTCAGAAACAAGTCATCGACATATAGCAGGAGTATCACTGGTCTTTCGTCTTCCACCTTGAAGTAGAGGTTGGAATATGTTTTTCTCTTAGTAAATCCCAAGCTCATTAGGAAGCTATCCATCATGTCGTACCATGTCCTCGATGATTTTTTCAATCCATACAAGGCCTTATTCAATTTGCATACATGGGTCTTCCTATCATGTGTCTCGAATCCCAGTGGTTGTTCCACGTACACATCCTCCCCGACTACACCATTTAATAAAGTTGTCTTGAAATCCATCTAGTGTACTTTCCATTTCATAATTGTCGCCAAAGCAAGTATGGTCCTTCTGGAAGTGTACCTCGCCACGAGTGAAAATATCTCTTTGTAGTCTATGCCTTCTTTCTGTGAGAAGCCTCACGCTACGAACCTTTCCTTGTGTTTCTCGATGTTTCCATCTGCAGCATGCTTGATCTTGTAGATCCACTTTGAAGTCACGACAGACTTCTTCTTCGGTCTTGGAACAACCTCCCATACACCATTCTTCATGATCGGCTTATATTCCTCAATCATTGCATCCTTCCATTATTATTATTTTGTATCACTTTCAAAGGTGGAAGGTTCTTTGTCAATGATGTCACACAGTATGGCCACATAGATATTGTAGGGCTTTTCCCTCTTTCTCTCTCTATGTATTCCCTCTGGAGCGCCATGCCTTTCAGCTTCTTGTATGATCTCTCGTGCCCATGTTGGTTTCCTCTTGTGGGAATCCTGCTCAAGGATAGTTTCTACCAGGTCTTGTGGTCCTGTCATGTCGTGATATTCATAGTCCTATGGAATTGTTTCTCCAATTTCCATATCTCATACTATCGTCTCTTTAGGTTCCTCGACTTCCTGGATAAGGGTCATCCTAGATCTGAATTATGTCGAGTCTTCATAAAAGGCTACATCTCTACTGATATCGATCTTCTTGAATCCTAGGAAGTATATTCGGTAGGCCTTTGATGGATCACTATATCCTACGAATACACCCTTCCTCACAAAAGGATCGAACGTGGTCCTTTTCTCCTTTGGGACATGTATGTACACGGGAAACCAAATATTCTCAGATGGTTGACTTATGGTTTCACTCCTGAGACATCCTCTTCAGGAGTCTTGTTATCAAGTACTCGATGGGGAGTACGGTTCTGTACACACACAGTTTTTCTTGCCACCTCCACCCAAAGGTGCATATGAAGATCCTGGTCAAGCAACATTGCTTTTGCTGCTCCCATTATGATTTGGTTCTTTCATTCTGCAACCCCATTCTGCTGAGGATTGTATAGAGTACTCAACTCCTTCTTAATCCCAGATTATCTGCAGAGTTACCAAGTATATATATATTATCTGCAGAAATATATCCAAGTCTTACGTGAGAAATCATTTATAAAGGAAATATAGTACACGTACCCGCTTAATGAGCCCACATACATTTGAGTGTCCACATACATTCGAGTGTACTATCTCCAATATTCCTTTAGCCTTGCTCTCACTATTGGGAAAATTATTCTTTGCATTCTTTCCTTTTGCACATCCTTTGCAAATGCCTTCATGCTTTGTCTGGATCTCTGGAAATCCTGAGACTGCTCTGCTTGTCATCGGTAGTGCTCTGTAGTGCATATGTGCGGTCCTTCTTTGCCATAGTTCATTTGGTTCAATCGACTCATGAACCAATGCGTGTTCAGGTTGTCCCTTCAACTTGTACAAGCCTCCATCTTCTTCTCCAATCATTGTTGTGCTCTCTATTTTCTTTCCTCTCGGCAACATCAGAACTTGGCCATCGAAAAATGCAACCCTAATTCCCTTTGAATATAATGCAGATATGGAGAGAAGATTCTTCTTCAATCCTGGAACATATAGAACATCCTTCATCTTTAAGGATTTCTCAGAGTCAAGCTTGTTTGAAGCTTCGCCACGCCCTTTTATGGGGTATTGATAATCAGTCCCAAGTTTCACCTTGTGAGGTAACTCATGTTCAGAAATATTGACGAATGATTCCTTGTATCTTGTCATGTGTTTGGAAGCTCCACTATCCACGAGACAATCATTGATTCCGTGTGTGATAGTGCCAGTAAGTGCTGAGGTTAGCACATACTCTTCATCTGAATCATCCTTCTCTCGTTTGAATCTTTTGTTTGTTTGTTCATCATCTTTGGCAATATGAGCATGGTGTCTTCTTTTCTATATGGGACAATATCTTGCCAAGTGTCCCTTTTCATTGCAAGTATGACATTGAACATTTGAAATATCTCTTTTGGTCTTCTTCAGTTTCTTGTCCTTCTTCTCCTTCTTTTTGAAGTTCTTCCTGGTGTAAACTGCGAGAGCTTGATCATCAGTTGCTCCCATATTTTCTTCTCTTGTCACAAGTCTAGCTTCTTCTTGTGCACATTTTTCTCAAAGTCTGTTGAAAGAGATCAACTTCCTTCTTGCACAAATATCTTGAATGAATGAGTCATGTGATCTAGGGATACCATTCAGGGTAGTCATTACAATTTCTCGTTCTTCGACATTCTCTTCAACTGCTTCAGGGTGTTCTTTGATTTGAGCAACCCTTGTGAAATAAGACTGTATAGTCTCAAAGTTCTATATCTTCACATTCTTCAGTTGGTTCCTTAAATTCATCTTCTGGTTGATGTTCTTCCCTTTGAACATTTTTGTCAAATCATCATATACTTCCTTTGGTGTCTTGAATGCAGACACATCTAGGGGATGAGGTGATCCTTAATAGAATCTGCAATGATTCTCTTAGTATTAGCCATGCTTTTCTTATGAGTAGCCTTAGCCTCATCTCCCTCTCGTCCTAAAACATTTCCAGTGATAAACATATCCAAGTCTTTTTCTTCAAGGATCGGGAAGATTATGTACTTCCATGCCCGGAAGTTATCAATCCCTCCAATATTGTCCTCAAGCTGAGTATGGTGAGTCATATTTTCAAAATGAGAACCTCAAATGGAAATAGTAAAGATTTGGATCTTACTGATTTGAGGTGTCCAACCAAGTTCCGGAGCAAGATGACCTAGGGTTTGTCAGAGAAACCCTAATTTTCCAAAATTTGAGTTTGGGAATTATGTTTGGACAGAAAGATGTGCCTCCTTGAGGCGAGTTTCTCAGCTAAGTCACTTTCTGAAAACTGAGGTGGGAAGCCTCCGATACTTTATGCCCTAGTTCCTCCTGGCACCAGTGACGGGATCAAAAATGAAACTTCTCCGTTTCAGAAAATGTCTCCACCAAAAGATGCGCCTTACTAAGTCGAGTTAGCCTAGCCCTCTTTACTTAACATCTGGGGAGAGAACACCTTCAACCAAGAAGCCCTAGTTCTTGTAGCTACACAATGACTTCTTTCAGAGAGGTTATGATACCATGTTAGTTTTTTTTAAGCTTTGATTAGATTATCTAGGATCTTTATCTAAAATAATAACAAGTACAACAAGATGCATAAGATATAAAAGATACACAAGATACAAATATTTTCACCACGAAAACCATAAAGGAGAAAACCCCACAAACTCCCTCATAATAGTAAGATGATCAAAAGCAGTAATAAGAAGTATTCAACAGCTATCTATCTCTCCTCGTCTGACTTTCTCTCTCTCATGCGAACTTGAGAGTGTAAGGTGTGTATAAATGAGTGAGAGCGCCTCCCTATTTATACCCTTTCAAGTCACTGACCAAACATAAGACTTGATCCTACATGTCTTTTCATGTAGGGCCCACTTCTCCTAGAGAGACTACTAGTACATATTACATGATGTTACACTGGGAACTATTGCCCCAACTTACAATGGAGGTTGTACCTCTAGGTCTAGACATAATTTAGACATCTCGTAAAGGGGTAACACACGTCCCCAATGGGGGTACAACAACATCCAATGATAATATACATAAGAATATCTTCTGAAGTTACAAATACATCAACACATGGATTGTATTCGACGAGTTGTATGTAGGATGGATAACATTCATACATCCTTTCTCATGATTTGAATGGTTGTAGGTGGAAGCCATCCTTTCTCTTCTTTCTCATGATACAAATGGATGTAGGTGGAATCCATGAGATTCAATGTATTATGGATTTAGATGGCTGTAAATAACAACCAAAAAAATATGTGGTGTTTATGTTCGATGGATATAGTTAACGGCTATAAATCTGATTTGTATTAGTGATTGATGGTTGGAGGAAGGGAAACCATAAAGTCTGATTTTTACTAGTAAAAGATGGTTGTAGGGGACAACCACGAGATCTGATTTGAAGGTTATAGATGGCATCCTGTGTCTTTATTTTTTCCATGGTTGTGTGGATTATAGATGGAAGTCTGTGTCTCTATTTTTTCCATGGTTGTGTGGATTGTAGATGGCAGCCTGTGTCAAAAAAATTTCCATGGTTGTGTGGATTGTAGATGGTATCATGTGGATGTTTCCTTAGTGTTATTTTACTTACTAACAAATCACACCAATCAACACACGCATAATAAAACTAATATCCTCATATTAATATACAAGTGGATGCTAACTACAACAATTGAATATTTACAATCATGTTTTCAATAATATTATAATCCAATAACTACTATAAGTATATGGGATAATTATATGTTTCAATCATTATATGGTTACTAGAGATACCAATTATCGTTCCTTACGTATAATCAATGTTTACAATTGCAATATACTTGTATACAATTGTATGCACAATGGGGAATGTTGGTCTTAAGTTTCATGTTTTTTCTTTTTATAGAAGGGGCTAAAACTTTTTTATTTATTGGTTGTATGGCTTGTGGGCCTAACCTTAGATCACCATAATTTGTTTGTTATATATCAGTATTATCCCTTTTCTCTAGGCTTCGTAGTGCCTATGGGCTTAGTTGGGTCAGGGAGATTACATTTGAACACATCTAGGTGCACTTTAGGATACCAAGGAGCATCATCTCAGATAGGGATACAATATTTCTCAGTATATTTTGGACTACACTTTCGAAAAAGGACTTTAAGTCGAATAGGTATACATAATTCCATTCATAGACAGATGGACAGATGGAAGTAGTCAATATGACTTTTGTACAGCTTTTAAGGGGTTACAATCAAAAGCATGTGAATACTTGGGATGAAAATTTGACCTACATACAACACTCTTATAACATAACAGTCCACACTTCTATTGGGAATTCCCCTTTTAAAACTTGCTTTGGATACTTGCCACCTTCACCTCTAGATGTTGTTATGGACAACAAGGGGGGTGAGGGAAGACACCACAAGTGAAGATGTAAGAGATGAAAATTGCATTGATAAGATTAGGAAGATCAATTTACAAATACAAGAGGCACTAAAGAAGCCATGAGAAAATTACAAGGCAAGACATGACCAACACGATGTTGAGAGAACATTCAAGATGGAAGACAGAGTATGGTTACACCTGAACAAGGAAAGACTATAGGGTCTTGGTAAGAAGATCAAGGCTATGAGGTATGGCCCTTTTAAGGTATTTGATAAGGTGGAAGATAATTACGTCAGACTTAGTCTACCCCCATACATGTGCATTTATTCTATTGTGAATGTGGAAATATGACACTATATAAACCTTCCATGTTGGAGAAGGAACCCGAGCAAGTATTACCTTATGTAGAGGAATTAGCACCAGAGGCTCGATAAGAGTTAGAAAAAGAAATAGATATGTAGAAGAAGTCCAGAATTACTAGGTGGGGACAGTATGAACTTTGGTAGGTGGGTTTGAAAGGTCAACTTCCAGGAAAGGCTAAATGGTACCCCAAGGAGATGGTATAGGAAAAATTTCCTCACCTCATTTTGTAAAATATTTTGGGGACCAAAAGCCTCCCATATTAGGGAGGTGTGATCCGAAACGAATCAATATATGATTTTTCACCTACTTGGAGCTTTCAAGGTTGGAATATTGGATGAATTGGTTTGTAGGGCCCATTTTAGGGGCAAGTCTCTCTTTTCAAATTTGGGGTAAAAACCATATAAAAATTATGAGAACATTTTGAGGGACTAACTGACACTTATTTTTTATCAAAAAAAAATTTGGACCAAGATTCCATATTTTACACATCGATACCTTTATAGGGGTTCAAAAAACGCCTCAAACAAAGTCCATATGAAGAAGTTATGCCTCCAGCAACTTGACCGATCCAGTTAACCATCGTGGTACCGAGTGGGTTCCATGTCACGTCTCATTTATCACACATCTGTATCTAGTCATGTGTGGAATTTAAAGAACAAACTAAAAGTTTCAAAACTCTAACCTTAATCGAGAGTTGGGGCATGCAAAAACTCCAAAATTAGCCCTGGACAGCTATCGGTTCATGTTAAATATCGAGTAGTCAAGAGAAAAAGGGGGTTCCATTCTTTTGATGTATTGTATTGTTTCCATAGTTGAGCAGCAAAACAAGAGTGGAAGTTAGAGAACATAGGATATAGGATATCATGTAGTAACCATTATGACGGCAAAGTCATTGGCAACTCCATAAAGAGTACCATTTCCTTTGTATTTGTAGTTTTACATAAAGAGCAAGGCATAGTCCTCATTTGTCTCTAGGTTTTTCCCCATAGTGGGTTTTCCCAGGGTATATCTTGTGTTATTGTGTGGATTGTGTACTTATTTTTCTCTAGTTATTTTTGTTTCAAATCTAATTATTTGGCATTCAAAAAAAATAAGTTATTAAAATAAACGAAGTTGTAATATCTCTTGTGACGAATTGTTCTAGTGGAATATCCATGGTAGTTTACGAATCAATATGCTTCAATTATAGAGTTGTCCTCTCAAGAATTATGGATATAGAGAGTGTAGTGTTGCAATGGATTTACAAATCCTTGGTATTTTCTTGGCATTGATAATTGGATTTATGGAATTAACTCTCTCAACAATCTCCTCCATCTCCTCCATTGATAAACTCCTAGGTGAACTCCCCTATCTCACCCCAAGGGAAAACCATAAGGCATATATGCACCTTCCATGATAGTATGTGCCAAAATTGGTTTGGCCATGACAATCATCGAGGTTGGGTGTTCTCCTTATGTTTCACTATTTAACCCTAACCTTAGAAGTCAACCGAACCCTATGACTCCGAGATTTGTATGCTTACTCTAATATATATTTGAATATAGATATATATATATATATATATATATAACTAAGTACATTGCATAAGCATATGGAAAATGAATCATTCTTAAAAATAAACTAATAAAAAAATGTGTCATACTTTCATTCTTTTAAGCCCATAAAAAAATGTGTCATACTTATAAGCTCAACTCTTGATTATATCATGTTAATATTGTTAGTTATTTTTTTCTTTGTAGCTATCTCCAACCTATATTCATGTGCATACTACCAACAGCACATCATGTTCCATATTTTGATTTCATGAGGCTTTCACCCCGTTGTCGTCTTTGTCATTGATTAAAAAAACATCTCACCATTTGTAATTTTTATATGTAACTAAATGCACTCCAACAAGTGTGCATCTTAATTATAACAATGTTTGAGTATGGAACAATGTATATTTTCTTTCTCTATGATGGTGATTGCTCATGGTTGTTTCAATTCATTTGTCTATTCTTATCATAGAATCGTCATTATGGAAATATTGATGGATGATATAATTATGGTGGTTGGGTTGTAACATGTTGCTTATGTTTATGATCTTATGAAGCTATAACATCGCTTTGATTTGGTACAAGAAACATACAAGTACATTTGATTAACAAGAAGTAATTGTGCATTTATCATGGTTATAGTGATCTTCCTCATTACTTAAGGTTTGATATCTTATTCCTACAAAATAAATGGTCAAGTCTAAATGAATGTAGTTGTGTGTGCAAGTGACCTATTGTTTGATGTGTTTAGTTGACATATTATGTGTTTATTTTTGGCTAATGGTAATGGCGATGACTTGGGATGGTCTTAAATATCAAAAAAGATGCTAAGGTGTGAATCTCCATTCACATCGTTTATTATGGAGAAAAGAATCTCATAAGGCATAAAATAAATGGTGAATGGATGTATTGTTAAGGCACTTCTTGCATAAGGCCATTGGTTCAAAACTCTGTGGGTGCAATCCTTACCAAAAAAAACTATGGATAAAAGAAAAACCTTCTTTAACAATTTAAAACACTAATAAAAATAGGTTACTTGGTTGTTAAATATCATCACCTTAATGCAAATATGTGCATGGCAGATGCATTGAACTTTTTCTTACAATGGATCTACATCTCGTGGAGATCATCGCATGCAAGATCCAATGGAAACCTGATCATTTCGACCTTCTTCCTTAACATTTTGGGTGATCCCAACCTGACTGATAATGGTGTATATAGGTAAAAGCCTTGGTTTTGTTCTTCATTTTTATATTGATGGTTTTAGAAGGCACACATTATTCAATGGAAACGTAGTCATTTCAACCTCCTTCCTCAACATTTTGAGTGATCTCAACCTGACTACTAATGGCGTGTAGAAGTAAACGTCTTGGTTTTGTTCTAAACTTTTTTTTTATTGATGGTTTTAGAAGGCACTCTTCTCTAGGTTATCATTTTTTATTTGGAAGATTGGATTATTTGGTTGAATTATGCCCTTCGATGTTCATCATGTGAGATTCTTTCCCATGCAAAAAAAGGGTTAAAACCTACCAAACAAGCAAAACTATGTGTGCTTGTTCATTAGAAATACATGGTCAGCCAAATAGGCATTTAGTATATGTTTTTCTCATGGAAGAAAGATACTAAGAGAAGTGAAGCCCACTTTGTATTCACAATCATGTGTGTGAAAACCAAGTGAAATTGATGAGGTAAGATCTAAAATAAGGAAGACCCAATGATGTTTTATCATTGTATGATGTTTGCATGGCAATGGTATTTGTAGTTGTAATCAAGGCTGTGTTTCCCTTCCTCCATTCTATTATCCATTTTCCTTTTAATTATTTTCCTTTCATTTTGAGCAATATACACTATTTACACAAGTTTTTTTTCATCGTTTTTAACTAAATGAGATAGAGGTTGAGATCTACGTGCCCTCTTTTTAATCATTGACTTTGGTGACTATTTATTGAGTTATGCAGCCCCAAAATAATTGTTGGCTGTGTTGGGATCACAAGATATGCATGCACAAATCCCACGAGGCTCGAACCCAACCCATACTTGGGGCATTTAGCAAATGATATAAGTGTCATTTGGGGTCAAGCATGGTCTCCTTTGCACTACTGTGAGCATTGAAAATCCTAAAGGCCCTTCCCCATTTCAACTTCCTTTCACTTGCATTTATATACACATGCATTTCGTTCTTCAAACCGCTGGCACTACACCTATTGAAGCAATTTTTGGTCTAGGTATGAATGGTTTTTGTGTGATTTTGATGATTGTTGTTATTAACATTATAATACAAATACATTTGTATGAAAGTCATGACAAAACTCTACTCGATGGTGTAGTTGGGCACCATGACAAGTAAACAATAGTGTTGTCCATGGTTTGGACACATACGCAACATGTGTTATGAATGGTTTTTGTGTGATTAAGAAGATCTAATACCCATAAAATAAAAGAGCTCCACTAATTATCTTAATCAATTTTACTGCAATAATTGATATTAAGGCTTAAAACAACACTGGTTTCATTCCCCTTTTCCTCTTGATCAGCGATACAAGAGTGTTTCCACTACTGATTTTTGAATGTCCATTTCAAACATCAACAGCTAGGTCTACTACCATCTGGGGTTACCATCTTTGTTGGCTCTTTGCCAAATAACCAGAATATATCAACAATGGCATTATCAGGTTGTGTTTGTGTCAAGATTCCCATTCACTTGATCATTAGAGCTATCATTGTGGGTGGCCTCATGCTGTAGTGTTTCTAACCCATAATAGTTTTCACTATTTGATCAAAATAAAAGGCATAGCAGCTTTTTAGTCCCTCGTGGCCCTTGTAGCAGACATGATTGTTCTTGAATCTTGACTTGAAAAACAGTTCCAGCTGACAAAAAAATGCAAACAAGACCAATAAAGTGGTGCTCCTATTTTCCACTCTCAATAACTTGCAGATATTTGTACAATTAATTCCATGCCCAGACTTGAGAATACAGATAAGCTCCCTCTCATGTGACCATCCACTAAGCTTGTTTAGCTATATTACTCAACCTACCATATTGTTATGAAATGTGGTCTCGTTTATTTTTTCATACAGTAGTAGTAAAGAACAAAAATTGCATACCATCCAAAAACTTTGCCTCTCGAGTCTCCTCCATTTCCTGCATTTTCCCATTACAAATTGTCAATAGCTGTATAAAGTTTTAATGCTGGTCGTCCACTTGAGAAAAAAATGAGTCACAGAGACTGCATAGGTATCAAAATCTTGGCATCCTTTTGGACTAATGGACTTGATGCTTTGCTGGAAAGATATCTTTATAATGTTCACGTTCATAAATTTACATAGATTACATAGACTGCTACAAGCACCGAACGCCCAAACTCTGAACTACGCAACAGATTAAAATTCTTGAAATAATTTAGTTTTACTCAAATCCAATAAGGTGTGGGGATGTTATATGCACAACCAGTACAGTTTTTTTATAATTCATCACTTGGGTTAATTACTAAGAGTCAAAATAGGTCATATTAAATGAATGTCAATGCTAAGAGACTATGCTGAAAGAGCTCACCTTTTTTGGAGTTGCAACCAAAAGTGGAGCTTTGCAGAATCCGTAATAGCAAATTTGTTATGCATGAATTTGGTATCTGCAATGAATTCATCTTTTGGAACAATATATAAAGAATAGCAGCTTTTTGGTCCCTCCTGACCCTTGTAACACGCATAATTTCTATTTTTGACTTGCAAAAAATTCCAGATGACAAAAAATGTACCGACAATGCCACTCAATAACTTGACAAAATGACATCAAACATTTGTACACTTGATTCCATATCAACAGTCATAAGAATACAGGTAGCTCCCGGGGCCCTCTCATGTGACCATCCACTGGACCATTAAGATTGTATAGCAAGCAATACTATATTGCTTAACCTACCATTTTTCTATGAAATGCAATCACATTTGAATTTTGATACAGTAGTACTAGAGAATAAATAATGCATACCATCCAAAAACTTTGCCTCTCCTCCAATTCCTGCATTTTCTCCATTACAATTGTCAATAGCTGTATAAAATTTTAACAGTGATCATCCAACTTTACAAAAAATTATTCACAGAACATGCATATGGTATAAAAATCAAGTCATCCTTTTGGAATAATGGAATTAATGCCTTGCTGAAAAGATATCTTTATAATGTTCATGTTCAAAAACTTTACATAGACTACAACAAGCACTCTTTATAAGAACCAAATAACCAGAACTCTGAGCTATGCAACAGATTATAAATCTTGAAAGAAATTAGTTTTACTGAAATCCTTTAAGGTGTGGGAATGTTATATGCACAAGCCAGTACAACTGTTTATAGTTCATCGCTTGGGTAAATCACTAATAGATTTTGCCATGAATCATATGAAATGGATGTTATTACTCAGATGATATGCTGAATGAGCTCACTTTCTTTGGTGTTGCAACCACAAGTGGAGCTTCTGGAGAATTTTTAATAGCAAATTTGTCATGCATAAATTTGCTATCAACAATGGATTCATCTTTGGGAAGAATCTTGTAGCAATAGCAGCTTTTTAGTCCCTCCTGCCCCTTGTAACATGTGTGATTGCTGTTTTTGACTTGCCGGAAATTCCAGATAACAGAAAAATTACCAACAGAAGCAACAAGATGACGCTCTTGTTTTCCACTCTCAGTAACCTGCAGAGAAGAAGAGAAAAGGATATCAGACATTTGTAAAATGAAGAGTTAACAACGGTAATATTCCATACCTACAGTCTTGAAAGATTCAATTGCTACATGTTGTGATATGAAGTCATTTGCTGTGTAGTTGATCCCTTCATTGAGAACTGAGAACTTTTTAATGCAATGTTATTTGATCATAGTCGCCACATTTTTTAAATTTCATTGAGAACTGAGAATTTTTAAATGCATTGTTATTTGATCATAGTAGCCACATTTTTTTAATTTCAAAGTTTGAAAGGGTTATGGCAAAAAATGTCATATATGTTATCTTTAAGTTTTGTTTTTGGGAGAATCAAGGCCTATTTGAAACATAATTTGGGAGAATCAAGGCCAATTTGTCATATATGTTATCTTTAAGTTTTCTTGAAAGAATAGTCAAGGGTCGTGTGGCAAAAAACTGACAAGAATTGTCATATAGAAAATTATTTATTGGTATGGAAATTAAAGATCGGTTAGCCACAAAAACATGCATAAATGTAACCAAGCTAGTACAAACCCATGGTTAATTACTGCCATAAAAATTGTTCAACGTTTACAGTTACAATTGTGAGGGTGCAATTTATGGAAACAGACATTAATTTGCCCTTTGCATTATTTGAAATCAATGATTTTCAACATTATATTTTGGGACAATAGTAGTTACAGTTGGAAATAGAATCAGTATGCAAAAATTAAAAAAAATCATGCTCTGTAAACCAAATAAATAAAGTAAAAGACCAAAAAGTAGATCAGTAAAACTTACCCAAGAGAACTGGCCACCATGGAACTTATTCTTTCCAGCAAGATATGCATCAATCGGACTAAGCTTAAGCAACCTCGGAGCTGGAATATTGTGTCCCATCCGCCCAGAAAAGCCTGTCTTTATCTTTCCATCTTTGTCTGTGAAGACGGTACTGATAAGAATAAGATAAGTATCAGTAGTCCCGAGAATCCACTTCCCATCATAAGTAACATCAACATGTGTGATCGGCGATCCAAGACCTGGAAACGCTGTTTTTGCCATTCTCATAGATGTTTTCCCATAAAGACGAATTTTTCCATCGCTGGATCCAACCACCACACATCCATCCCCAGTAGTTGCAAAGCACTGGAAATTTGTACCTCTCGAAAACTGATGACCATCAGCCCAACTCAAAACCGTACTACCAGTATCCTGAACAATACCATGTTTATCCCTCATATCCCACCTGCAAAGCCTATTGTCATCAAGCCCCATGAAGGTCGACTCCGAGGCATCCAACTGAGCACCCTTGCTATCATTTGCAATGTCCCGCATCGTGATCTCAGTCCCGTCCTTTTCAAACTTCCACTCTGTCACAACCTTTCCAGTCTCGATATCCATCTGGTGAACCCCGGTGGCATGTGGATTGGACTTCCTGCGAGGGCTCATCAACATCATATTGGTCTCTGCCCTCATGAGAAGACCCTTCTTTGGGGTAGAATAGGAAGACCCATCACCGCCCAATTCCCCCTTCCCGAACTTCACAGACATGCCCTTTCCATGAATCCCATGGCGGAAATTCTTGACCGCTTCAATGCCAGTCTCACTGACCAAAAAACTATGATCCAGGGCACCCATTGCCAGGCTCTGTATACCACTATGACCAGCTTCCTCAAGTTCTTCCTTCAAATCCCTACCCTCCTCTTTCTCCACCCCGGAGGTCTCCTCTGTATCTTCCCAGACGGAATCATCGGCAGCCTGGGGATTAGCCCACCCCATGAAATCCTTTCCAAACACCTTAACCTTGTTCTCTTCGCTAGCCTCAAGCAAATAAGTGTTCTCAAACATACAATTCTGAAATTCTGCGACAAAATCCCTGTACCCTTCACGGCTCATAAACTTCAAAGCCCAAACCCCTTTGTTTACAAAATCAGCCCTAAACTGCTCATCAAAAAACTTCATCTGAAGCCTATTATCGACTCTTCCCTTCACCTTGGATCCCACGATCAGAACCCAACTTCGAAATCCACCCTTATGTTTATCAACCCTGCAATCATCATCTTCTCCTTCCTTCTCCTCCTCCTCTTCATCTTCTCCTTCATCCCCTTCTCTGATAAACTCATAGCTAATCAATTTATCCTGACGTTCCCATTTGGCCGTGGGGCTTTTACCCCCGACATATTTGTACAATTTCACCAGTTGGGTTTCATTACTTACCTGGGCATTATTGTCCAGAGAAAGTCCCTGCAACCTTGAGCCCAGCTCGGAGGCAGACGAACTCGAGGTGTGGTCAGCCGGCTGAGAATAATCATCGTCGTCTTCTGAATACAAGATGTCCAAATCCCCTTCCCGGCTGTGTGAAGCGCCCATAGCGAGGATCTCTGTAATGGGTGCTCGAGAAGCCCGATTGCAAAGTGAATAACTAACAATTGCAGCAACGAAACGAGCAAGGCTTGATTTTGATTCTCGAAGAGATATTTGCCTTGGATTTTTCTACCTAGTTCCAATCGAAATGTTAATAATTTTGAATCGGGTACAAACACAGCCCACTTTTCGGACGATGTTCTCCCGTTTATTATTCGATCAATCTTACGAAATTTACGACGAAGATATTCGCGGCTATATATCCAGCTGAAAAAGCACAAAAATAAAGCAAAAGCAAAAGCAAAGGAGGTGACGCTACCGATCTTACCAAAGCCGAGGAAGTGATTAGTGATGTAAATCATATTTTTAAAAGTGATTAGCCATTTCATTGATTTATATATTATAATAAATAAGTTATATTTTTAGAAGTAGTGGATATATTTGGATCGGCGTATATTAATTGTTTTTAAATTGTAGTTGAGTCGATAGCTAGTGGTTGAAAAAAATGCCATATATTATTATAATAATAAAAATGAACCAAATATTTAATTAAATATATATATATATATATATATATGTATAATAAATTAAATAACCAATAATAATATTAAGTTTATTTATTTTTATAAATAATAAAAATATAAATATAGGTTTTAGTTAATGTTATTTATATAACTATAGATCTATCTTAAACCTAGATTTATCAAGTACCAAGAGAAATCCAATTTATTGAGATATAAAACTTTTTTTTTACACTTTAAGAAATTGGATCCCTTTAGATTGCTTAAGATCTATCTATGCTTGGTTTTAAATTTTTATATTATGATGGATTTTTTTAATTCTTTTTATTTGGTTTTAATTTTTTAGTTTATCAATGGACATGAATTTTTTTAATCACATTTTATTTTTAATATAGTGTAAATCACATCATAATTAACTATTTACACAAATATTTATACAATCACTAAAAAATTATTTTTTAATTAAGATTTTTTTCACTAAATTGGGAGAGGCTTCAATTTAACTTAGAGAGCATTGTTTACTTCGCTAAAAAAACTAACACCATTCCTTATTTTATTTTATTTTCACAAGTGGAAATCTTTGTAAGAGTTTTGCACTTCAAGTGTTATTGGAGCTTTCAAAAACCAGGCTATTTGATGTGGTGGTAGGATTTATTTCTAGAATATTTAACCTCATCTTGTTACCTATATTACTCAAGAAACATGTCCTAAAATTGTTCCTTACTAATTTTCAGGTTTACAAAGACGCTTCATCCTTTTCTTTAATGTTGGCACTAAGAGATGGGCTTGCCAATGTCATAACCATTTGATGAATGTATTATGAATATGGGAAGGGGCAATGATCAAAAAAAACTTTGCTTCGTTCCATGGTTATTAGGTAGTGACACTTTTATACGTCACTTGTCACTATGTGAATATGCTTTTATTATGGTTTTAGAGTTAAACGCTTATGAATAAGCTTGTACAAGTTCAATGGTAAGGCGTAGCTTGTGTTTCAACGTTAGGGTCAACACTGACAATGCCATTAATTCCACCTCGAAAAGACTACTGGCCTAAGTAAGAGTGTTCCTAGGGTTTCCCATGCTTCATTTTTTTTACCTTCCAAGCTCGAGAGAGCTCTGCTCTGTTCAATTCCTCCCAAAGCAAACATCAACTCAAGTTGGTTTTCCCATGTAATATGTTGTGTTCTCCTCATAATATCTTCAATACATCGAATTCTCTACTTCTATTTTTGGTTTTTCATGTCGAGGAGCTCAACATTATTCAAACTGGTACCAAACTTCTTTGTCGTAATCATGGGTAAGTTCAATTCTAGTCTTGTGGTCTTCAAAACTATTTCTTTCCTTATTCCCTTTTATTTGTTTGAGTTTATATCACTATTAACATGGTTGCACTATCTTGCAGGTGTGGAGCCATTGTTGAACTCTTGGTTCCTATATGCATTTTCCCGACAAGCTTCCCCTAGTAAGCAATGTTCCCTTGTTTAGTTGAACTCTCCCTAGGTTTTGATCGACTAAATCTCGACGATGGAAGAGGAGGTTGAAAGCTTGTTTTCTCTGTATTTTCGTGATGAGTTTCCGTTGACAAACCCTCCATTGTATTCGAGCGTTATTAAAAGAAAAGTTATCACTATAGGCCTTATGATGTAGCATAAGCCTTAGGGTTATTCTTTTTAAAGGCTTTCATGCCTAGTTTGTTCTATATTTACAAAATTATATGACTGGTCGAGAACAGTTAACTTATCATTCCTTTACGCGGTTGACTTAAACAAGTCTAGCCCATTAACTGTTGGAGCTTGTAACGGAATTTGTCTTCACATTTGTTGGTTTTGGTAACCAAAATATTATTACAAGTCATTTACAATTTATGTTTGCCCTGGCGGATTTTTGTCTCTTGCTTTTTAATTGATGCTTAGCCTCAGTATTCCTATGCTTGTAAGAGATTTTGCTAGACTAATTATGTACAATTTGTGGTAAGAAGTTCCTGTAGTCATAATTCTTTTAATGATTATGCTTTGATTATTGTTTGGTTGTTAATTCAATTAACTAATCTATTAGGGTTTTAAAAAATGATGAAGTTACTTATGATAACTACGACATGGAAGATTTATATTTCTATTTCCTGTAGGGTTATTTTGTTACTACCTAATTCGTCATAATATGATTTTGTTCAACTTACACATACACTACAAACTATGCAATATCTCACTCATAACCACTCTCTCTTTTCCTCCTATACTAGGCTTGAATCCAACATCATAAAGGTGCTATCTTGTTCTCTCCTTCACATGATCCATGTAGCTTGCTTTTAAAGGCCAAAGAAAGCCCAAATGGGTTGAGATCTATTTGGAGGAAGGTAGGGAATGATCCCTAGTATCTAGGAGGTCGAGTGTCAGCTTTCCCAAGTAGTTAGGATCATCCTCCATGAGAGATTTCGCCTAGAAGCTTCTCGAATCTTCTCTTTTTTCCCTTTTTGGGACTGCTTATGCTCTCTATAAGAGGTCTAGGAGCGTCGACGCTTATTGTGGTAATGTGACAAACACCACTAGCGGAACTTGTTAATGGACAAAAGGTGTCAAGCTTGTCTAATGCTCTATGCCAGGAGACAAGGTGCATCATACTGCTTAGGACTAAGCAACAAGACTCCAAAAATATGTTTTGGCCAAGGACTTCAAGGGATTTGAGCATTAGTACGGTTTTTGGGTGTAACAAAATGCCCCCCAAAGTATGAAGCTAGAAGAATGTGATAGGTGAAATGCTTTTCTAAATATTGATTCTGGTATCAGAGGAAAAAGAGAGGTGAGTAAAGACTTGACACATAACCCATCACCAACTATCTGACTCAAACATGGTAGCAGACCAATACACTTCAGATCCATGTATAATGACCATATCATGGATACTAACAATACATTGTAGATCCATGATTAACAAGACTCAAATTAGAACATGGCTACAGAACATAAAGTAGATCCATGTCATCCTAACTCAAAACTTGAACATAACCACCAGACATACAATGTGGATCAATGTCATGACTCCAAATAATACTCCATCACAACCTAAGGATAGGCACATATTCAAGTGAATACCTAACCGCTTAGGGTCTTCATTCCAATCCGATATGATTCTATCCCCAAATAGATGTCTTGATGTCGAACATGGTAGAAACCACTTAATTACTGGTATTGATGTATATCGTTAACAAGCGTGAGGGAGATCATCATTGATGTCAATGATTCCCAAGGTATCCCAGTACATTCTTATGAATGTGAATAGAGGACTTGAAGTCGAACACTTGGCGGGATCCTTCAATCAGAGGCCACTGATGAAAGCGAGAAATCCTGCCATTGAGGCATGCAAGCTTCAAGGTACTTGACTTAGTTTCTAAGTCCAATTTATGTATAATGTGCTGGAGTCGACAAGGGCAGACTAGTCGAAGGAGGGCCATGATGTTTCCCCCATCATCGACACGAAACATGGAACAAAAGATGATGTTGAAGTGACAAAAACAACCATAGGACTGACTCAGATGTGACTGGATCGAAGGAAGGTAAGGTAACTATAAAGGTAGATTGTAGTGGAGGTTTCTCTTGAACATTGAATGGCATGACAATTGACTTGGAAACATTGACTCAACGAGGCACAACTAGATGTAACACAAGGACATGATGATGCATTCTTTGAATTGACTCAAAGGATTTCAATGACTCATGAAAGTGGATCGACTCGATGATAGGATGAATACCCAACTATTTGAAATGAAAACATAGACATGTGCCATGTTCAAGGGCATACTATGAGCTTCCATTAATACAAAATGAAAGGCATTCCCCGTTCCCTTAATTTTCCCATCGTGAAGGATGAGTACCTCTTTGATTTTTAACGAGCTTGAAAAGGGTAACAAACACTCAATATAGCTCATCAAGTGATGAGTCCATTCTCATATTGTTTTATGAACCTGGGAACAAAGGGTTTCATTCCCAGAAAGGGTCCTTCATCGTTTAATTTTATGATTCTAAGGAAGGTAAACTCAGTCGGCGTTCATGTTTAGAGAGTTTGAAATGACTAAGAAGACTCCAGGGTGGAATTTTTTGTAAATTTAGTCCCCAAGGCCCGAAAAAGTATAAACCAATACCTAGGAGAACTCTTCTAGTCTCGAAAAACTAGAGTACACCTTTTTCATAAGTGAGTCTGATCGATTTGAAAAAGGGGTAAACTATCACTAACCAGACGATCTTTCAAATACTTTCACAAGCATGAAAGAATCAAGTTCGCTTGGCAATCTTTTCATGTTTAAAGAGCTTAACGATGACTCTATAGGTTTTCCCTTTTGCGTAATCCATTTTAACGAATCTGAAAAAAGAAATAAAATCACACTCGATACCTTTTCGCTGAATTTTTAACGAGCACAACGATGGTATAAAATGTGCTCACAACATTTTTCATGTTCGAATCTAGAGTACGAAAAAGCAATAAACTAAGCTCAAAGCACTTTCCATGTTTTAACCAAAGCACAAAAAATGAAAAGTAAGCTCAACACCACCTTACTATTTTTCACGAGTTCAAAGATCAGTTGGAAGAATGCTCGGGGTATCTGCTTCATTTTTAACGAGCTTGCCACAAAATAGGAACTATGCTCAAAATGTGTCCCATTAATGGGTGTTTTCCCAACATGATGTCCAGTGGTTGGTACTTTCCCCCAACATAATTGTTAAGTATCTTAACTCCAACATAATATAAATAGGTTGGATGCATGCCCCCCAAGCTTCATTTTGTCTGCTTACTCTTTTCTTCATCCAACTAAATTCTAGGCTACTCCTAGGAAAAGGTTCACTAAAGACAGAGGAAGTAAAAAGATCAAGTGATACAGGCATATGAAAAGAAGGTTCAAGTTAAAAGACTAGACATAATGGAAGAATTCATTTCATTTTTAACTAGCTTGACACAAAAAGGGAACTCTGCTCATGATGACCTATTTCATTTTTACACAAGCTTGAAACAGAAAATAAGTATACTTGTGGGGACCTGTTTCATTTTTACACAAGGGCACCTGTTTCATTTGTTAACGAGCTTGACACAGAGAGGGAACTATGCTTCCAGGCACCTGTTTCAATTTTTAATGAGCTTGACACGGAATGGGAACTATGCTCGCAGACACCTGTTTCATTTTTTAACGAGCTTGAAATCGAATGGGAACTTTGCTCACTTTTCATTCTTTGCCAACATGATGTCCATAGGTTGTAAGGTTTCCCCCCTTACATAAGAAGCTAGCGTCTTAACTCTAGTTCGGTGTCCAGAGACTGTAGACATGCCCCCTAAGCTTCCCCATAATGGGAGGAAGCTATCGGTTTACAAACGATTGAACTATGGCATGATGCCCAGAGTCAAGAGACATGGCCGATGAAGGGGAAGGAACCACAAGAACATGCGGGATATTCAGGGAAGTATGATGACTAGGAGTTATATGATGATCAGGCTTAACAAAGGAAATTTTATTGATGGTCACAATCTTCCCATCATGGGGAAAATGCATCACTCGAAAGAGTGAGGACACTACAACTTTCATGGCGTAAACATAATCTCGTCCAAGGAGCATATTAAAATTTAAGGTACCTTGGACTACCATAACATCAATGCAGACAGATTTCTCTCCTAACATGATAGGAAAATGAGGAAGGATCCCTAAAGGTGTAGTAGGTCTTCGATTAAAATCCAGTATCTAATCGGTAGATGGCACAAGATGAGGAGAACCTATAGCTTGCTAAGCATTTGAGGATAGAATACTAACAGAATCCCCTTCATTGACAATAATGCGGAGTATGCTTTTAGCAGTAACTCACACATATATTTGAAAAGGAACACTCAAATGAAGATGAGATTCTGTTAGATTACTCCAATCAAAGGAAATAAACTCAGTACTTGGACAGGGTTCTATTGAAACAGAGAAAATTTCCCCTTGCATATGACAATCTGAACTAACAACAAAAACTTCAGCAGGTTTCAGTTCACTCTCAGTTGTAAGAGAGGGACAAGACGAAGACTGTGTCAAAGTAACTACTTCAGTATTAACACTTTCAGATGAAAGAGTGGGATCGGATGGAGATGACATCAAATCAACCACTTTAATCTCACTCTTAAAAGGAAGAGTGGGATGAACTACCCGTTCTTCACTCTCTAAAGAAAGAGTGGGATCGACCGATGATGAAACTGGATCGACCACTTTATCAACCAACGGACGGTCAAGGGACAACTTACGATAACATGTTGGAAGCCATTTTTAAGGAACAATAATATATTCCAACAACTTTGAAGCTTCATACACACGAGGACGAAGGTATTTAAGGTGCATTTCCTTACATAGAAAGCAAGGATATGTGACTTTTCCTTTCTGACTCTTAACCATAGAGTCATTGGTTGTCGGGGTATCACCAATATGATAACCAAAGGTTGATGACATCGGTTGTTGGGAAGCCTCAGACTACACTTCTAAAACTCAGGATAAACCATGAAAATATTTAAGAAGATGTTCACCCTTGCAAATCCTACAAAGGAACTTAGTATTATGAGGTGTTTTCGTGGGCAAATCAACACTCTCAGCATTGTGAGGAGTAATTGGTTGAGATTTGTTTTTTTGTTTGTCTTTCTTCTTCTTAATCCTCATTTTCTTATTCTTTGTATGCACCTGGCTACTAGCATCACAACTATCGACAAGAAAAGAAGGAGAAAGGGAAGAAGACCCGTCTGGGAAGAAGGTGAAAGATCAACATGATGTTGATGCCCTTGTGATGGAGAGTTGGGATTTGAAACAATCAGTGCACTTGGTATAACTAGAATTGAGAATAACCACACAGGTAATCCTATAGTCAATCCAGGAAGACTTAACATAGCCATGAGAGGAGGACCAACATCTTCAAATGAAGGAATAACAAAAGGTTCCCTTGAGAAGGGGTCTCTTGGTTGGTAGTTCCCGAAGGCATAGCCATAGCTATGTAACCAAACTACATCTCTTTTTAAGACTTTTAACTATATAGGAAACAAGTGCTACTCAATCTAAAGCAAGAAGTAAACATGTGAAAAGTGTGGATAAAAGGTCAAGATCCTCACAGGATTGTCAAACCATCACAACTCGTTATATACCGCAGGGTCCAATAGTAAAATGCGATAAGGAGGATTGGGACCGTACCCTTGCTTGAATACCTGACTACGTGGACGGTACGTGCGTAGTAATCTTCCCGAGTGTTGTTCTCGGTGTATTGCATGATAGGACGACCAAAGAGCTTTTCTTGGATGGTTCCAGGATCTCTAATGTTGTCTCTCGATATACACAAGGTACGTGGGATCTCAAATACGTGTTAGTTTTGTTTGATGCACAACCGTTTGAAAGGGGCCTTCCGATATACTATCGAGTACGCAAAGAACTTTTCGATATACCTCAAGGGTACGTGAAAATCCATTGATATACCAATTAGTACGTAGAATAACCACATGATACCAGGGATGTAGTGCATGCAAATAACAACAACTCCTATGTTTATAGATGTCGAAACACGTATTCTAACATATCAAACACCTATTGCTAAGAATTTTACACTAAATAACACTTATTTTTATTTGAAACGGTTAAGTGGACATATGGAGTGAAGACTGACTCGAAAACCATGAAAGGATGAGATGCAAATATTTCACTCTTTCTTTTAATGGATGCCCTACTTATGAGATAGTAATAGGTTCTTTCCCCAAATGCAAAAATTGAATAACATACACCCAAACTCGAAACTAGAATTATGTTTCCTATGTTTCCAACAAAAGTGAAAAACGGGTCTCTAAGAAGAAAAAGATCTAAATAACATTTCCAATCAAGAAATAAAGCAAAGAGTCTTTACAGATCATGAAACTTGAAATCTTTTTCTCTTTTATATAAAACCAAGATTAACAAAAGAAAAATCTGAATTAAACTAAAACAAGAACAAAATGTTTTTTTATTTATTTTTAAGTATTTTTCAATCTAATAAAGAAGATCAAAACAAAAATTTCTCTTTGAACTATGAAGGAAATGAAAGATCAGTTTTCCTCTACTACAGGGATCGAAGGAAACAACTAGTATTCCTGATAAAGGAGAACTCAAGACAAACCCAGCACGTGCACACAAAAAATGAAATGCAAATTTTCCAATTTCAATGAGTACAATCCACATAAAAGAGCAAGAGGTTTTAAGCAACAAAACAAATGTAAACTTCAATGAAAGAAATACAAACTCTTCTTTGAATGCAAAAACAAAAGAATTCAAGGAGACTGCAGAATATATGATTCCTTTTTTTTTAAATGCACTTCTTTTCGCTTAAAAATCAAGTTAAAAACACCCTTAAAATCAATTAAAAAGGGTCACTGAGTAACTACCTCGGTGCACTTTGAAGGACTACACCAAGGCATTAGCAATCAATCATTGCACCTTGTTTGCTACTGTGGAGCATCAACGTCACACTATGCTTGAGGAGAATAGGCGTCAGCAGTGCACTATGGCAGTAGGTAGCAGGCGTCAGCAGGGGTCTGGCGCTCTGTTAAGCACACCTAGGTACATCGACGAATCTAGAGAACCAAAAGCCAAGTAACCTGAAGGATAAACCAATGTGGATCAAATTGGAAGGAAGGTAAGCAAGAACACAAACCAGAGAAGGAAAATGAGAGTGCAGTAAGGTGGATCACTCACCTTAAATATTTAAATGAGTAAGAATTCAAAATTCACAAGTTTGTAATCGAAAGTGACACAAAAAATTCACAGATTTGATTGGATATGCTCTATATCTGATTGGATATGTTCCCCAGTATGGTCACCAATTTTGTTACCGGGAATATTTCAATAAGTGCGGACATAGTTTCTTCCCCTAGCCTGCATGGTGCAAATCTAGAACAAAAAGACACAACGATGTATCCTCTCCCTGGATGACTGAGTTACTTGAGTATTAAGCTCTCTTTACCTTAAGTTTGGAAGGTTGTCCTTGTTTTGTAGATTCTTGTGCGATTGATTGTACCTACAAAGAACACAAAAAACAAGACAAGAGATGAGAGAAATAAGATAAATCAGTAATCTATACTAATGATCAAGGAAACTAATAATAAATAATCAACATAAACATGAACCATTTATGGGAAAGGGAAACACATTTGTATTAAAGATGAGAAAAGAAAAATACAACAAACACATTTGTATTAAAGATGAGAAAAGAAAGATACAACCAAATCCTTAATGTCGAAGCTTTGCTTTTACGAGATCATTTGACTCACTCACACATACACCAAAAACTATGCAATAACTCACTCATAACCACTCTCTCTTTGCCTCCTATACTAGAGTTGAATCCAACAACATAAAGGTGTTATCTTGGTCTCCACTTCACATGATCCATGTAGCTTGCTTTTATAGGCCAAAGGAATCCCAAATGGGTTGAGATGTCTTGGGAGAAATGTAGTGAATGATCCCTAGGGGCTAGGAGGTCGAGTGACGACTTTCCCAAGTAGTTAGGATCATCCTCCACGAGAGATTTCGCCTAGAAGCTTCTCGAATCTTCTCTTTTTTTCCTTTTTGGGGTTGTTGATGCTCTCTGCAAGAGGTCTACGAGCATCGACGCTTCTTTTGGTCATGTGAAAGGTGCCACCGACACACCTTGTTAATGGACAAAAGGCGCCAGGCCTGTCTGACGCTTTGTGTCAGGAGGAAAGGTGAGTCAGACTGCTTAGGACCGAGCAATAAGACTCCAAAAAGATGTTTTTGCCAGGGACTTCAAGAGATTTGAGCATTAGGACACTTTTTGGGTGTAACACTACTTCCTCCACATTTGGCCACTTGTCCCCTTAGGGATGAGTAAAATATCAACAATTGACTTAAATGAAAGTTTGTCAATTCATAGCAATGTTGCTCATAATCGTACAATAGTTTAATTAAAATCATTGAATAATTAATTATTTATATTATCATTTAAAGTCTTCAAAGTCATAAACTTTATGAAAAAATAATTATCATCATTTACGTGTCCATCTTATTAATTCAACTTTTAACTAGGGTATTGCGCTAAGTTGTAGAGCACCGCGCTACTCTCAGTGTAATGAAATAAAACCAACATAGATCCGTTTTAAACCTGGATCTATCAAGCACCGAGAGGGATCCAATTTCTTGATGTGTGTGTTTTTTTATATATCTTAAACTCAAGAAATTTGATTCCTTTCTTACTTCATAAATTTGAGTTAAAGTTTTTATTTTTTATTTTATAGAATTCATAATTTTTTTAAATTACTTTTCATAATTTATTGTTTTATGAGCCGATATGGATATTCTTATTTATTTTTATTTTTGGTAACATTACGTTACGTTACAACATGTCCCCCATACTACGTTGTAGAGAACCTCCCTCCTCTTCGTGTAATTATATATATAAATAAATATCCACATAGATTATGTAGTTGACTTTACAACTATGTTCGAACATGGTTGATTAAGTCTGACCATAGTTAATCATGCCTAGTTATTGTTTGACCATGGTATATTTTAGTGAAACATGCTTGACTATGATTGACTTTAGTTTAATGTGGTTATCTTTGACTTTTTTTTAGCTAAGGTTGGCCATGATTGAATATGGTTTTCATAGTTGACTTTAGTTAACCATGGTTAACTATGTTTGAACATGGTTGACAAAGTTTGACCATAGTTAAACATAGGTGATTATTGTTTGACCATGATTTATTTTAGTGAACCATTGTTAAATTTAGTTAGCCATGGTTGAAATTAATAAACCATGGTTGAATTTCCATAGCTAAGGAATGCACCATGGCCTACTATTATTTAACCGTTGTTTACTTTAGTGAATCTTGGTTGTGTATGGTTTAGTTTGTTGAGGTGAAATTGACTTTGTTTCACTATGTTGACTATGGATTACTTCATTGACCATTGTTGTGAATGTTTGATTATGTGAAACCATGTTTGAATGTTATTGAACATGGTTTTATAGTTTACTTTAGTTAACCATGGTTAATTATGTTTGAACATGTCTAATTAAGTTTGACTGTAGTTAAGCATGGGAGAATATCGTTTCAAGACCATAGTTGATTTTAGTGAACCATGGTTGATTATGGTTGACTTTAGTTAACCATGATTGAAATTAGTAAACTTTGATTGCTTTTCTTAGCTAAGGTTGACCATGCTTGACCAACATTGACCATGGTTAACAAAGGGTGTTTGATGATAGTTGACCAAGTTTGACCATAATAAACCATGATTGACTATTTTTGCACATGGTTGACTTTAGCAAACTATGGTTGAATTAATTCACCATGGTTGACTATTGTTTGACTTTGGTTAACCATTATTTACTTTAGTGGAGCTTGGTTATGTATGGTTGACTTTGGTTAGGTAACATTAGCTTTGTTTGACCATTATTAACCCTGGTTAGCGATGGGTGACAAATGATGGTTGAATAAGTTACACCATAATTTACCATGGTTCATTATTATTTGACCATGGTTGAATTTAGTAAACGATGATTAAATTTAGTGAACAATGGCTTATTATAGTTAATGTTTGTAACATGGTTGACTTTTGATCTGAAAATGACATGATCTTTAGAACCATTATTTACATGTGAAAATGTGTATGCTTAAACTCTTTAAAAAGGATTTAAATGGCAAAAATTAGAGAGCACAAATGAAACACATAAATACATTAAAGAGACACAAACCATGAAAATTGTAGACAACAAACAATAACAGAGTTCATCCCTCTAGGGCTACGTCTCTAGGTCCATCTCTAATGAGGATCGAACTTATTAGTCTTCAAAAAAAATGCTTGAACATGTACAAAATGCCTCCTTCAACTGCTACAAAGAGACTTAGGCTTCAACAATGAAGTCTTCTCATTTTACACAATCTCTTAAGAGTGGCTAAAAAGGCTCTTACAAATGAGAAAAATAGCTTACAAAATCCTTCAAAGGCATAATGGCATTCAACCATTCACACTACAAATCCTTCAATAACCCTTCAATGCATTTCTAATTCCCTCCTTCAATGTAAATTACAATGGTTTAAATAGCCCAAATAAATATCTCATTCCCAATTTGAATGGGATTTACAAATATCTAATCCCAAAGTTAATGGGATAAAATTCCATTTGAAAATGGAAAAAATACGCCAATATCTCCATAAAATAATATATTGTTGTTTAAAAATAAACCTAAATTCGAAATAATATAAATATATTGTTTAAAAATGATTTAAAAAATGTGTATTTGGTTTGAAAACATGCCAAATGGGAGCGCGCCCATTTTGGGGCTAAATCCAACCAAAAACTAATATATAAATATTAAATGTTATTAAATGTTGAATCCCTTAATATGTGGAGATTGGGGTGCAACATTTAATGTGTTGGAAAAATGGGGAGGAGGTCACGAGTTCAAACCCGTAGACCTCTGGCAATTCTTGTTGGAGGACGATAAGCCTTCGTGGCACATTGTATAGCTAAGAAACAATCAACGGAGATCACATTTATGCGGATGGTCCGAATAGACTTTAGAGGAGGATAGGTCGGGGGTTTGATCCTCCTCAACCCCAATATATTTTGGTAAACCAAATAACTGAGTGCCAACCAGGTTGCCTCATGGCACGCACTGGTTGGTCCACCTCATCTACCATTAGATGTCGATTGTACACTCAATCTACCAACTCTGCCTTCCAATTGCACTCATCCTGCCACATGGCCTCCTGTAGGGCTTCCACATCACCTTATTGATGATTGTACATTCCAACTGTGCATGCCACGTGGCACCATGTGGGTGTGACACCACCCCAATATATTTTGGTAAACCAAATAACTGAGTGCCAACCAGGCTGCCTCATGGCACGCACTGGTTGGTCCACCTCATCTGCCACTAGATGTCGACTGTACACTCAATCTGCCAACTCTGCCTTCCAATTGGACTCATCCTACCACATGGCCTCCTGTAGGGCTTCCACGTCACCTTATTGATGATTGTACATTCCAACTGTGCATGCCATGTGGCACCATGTGGGTGTGACACCACCCTAATATATTTTGGTAAACCAAATAACTGAGTGCCAACCAGGCTACCTCATGGCACGCACTGGTTGGTCCACCTCATCTGCCACTAGATGTCGACTGTACACTCAATCTGCCAACTCTGCCTTCCAATTGGATTCATCCTGCCACATGGCCTCCTGTAGGGGTTCCACGTCACCTTATTGATGATTGTACATTCCAACTGTGCATGCCATGTGGCACCATGTGGGTGTGACACCTAGCCCCTTTTTTTCCATTTTACATGTTTTATAGAAAGTTCATAATTGAATAACTTCCATGTCCGGAGTCCGTTTTGCATGAAATGAATGTCCCCGGAAATATCTTACCGCTCTTTACGCAACTACAAGATTTTGTTCACAATTTGAATACATTAAATTAGATCAATCTCGAAGATCCTCCTGGATCAACTTTAGTTAAATATGGTTGACTATCAATGACTTTGGTTTTTGTAGTTAACTTTAATTTACCATGGTTGATTATATTTGAAGATTGTTGACTAATTTTTACCATAGTTAATCATTGATTACCATTGTTTTACCATGATTAATTATAGTGAACTATAGTTGACTATGTTTAACTTTAATTAACCATGGTTGATATATGTAAACTATGGTTAATTTTGGTGAGCAAAGGTTGACCATGTTTGAGAATCATCGACCATGGTTAACAAAGGGTGACAAATGTTTGACTAAGTTCAACTATAGTGACC
This sequence comes from Pseudotsuga menziesii, assembly GCA_001517045.1. Taxonomy (NCBI): domain Eukaryota; kingdom Viridiplantae; phylum Streptophyta; class Pinopsida; order Pinales; family Pinaceae; genus Pseudotsuga; species Pseudotsuga menziesii. The sequence goes on from LPNX010959201.1 coordinate 160,769, forward strand.
TTGTTTTCAGTCTGTCAGATATTGAATCGACTTAAATTCGTCACTCATCAGCCTCATCTCCTATTGTTCATGTATCTAAGATGCTTTCTTAAGCTCATAATACTAATCAATCCACAATCCAATGACTAATTTTTGGTTTTAAGGAGTAATAATAACTTCTATGCCTCCATTATGCCTATATGCCTATAAGGCATATATCTGACTTTAATCCTTCCATTGTCCTCTTTTTCATTGTTTTGAGTGAACTCCTCCTAGCTCCAAAAGCAACTAAATCCTAATCAATCAAGAAAACATATAACCCACAACTCATATCTTCAATATTACTCATGTTAAGATTCATTATGCTTAGTTAGATATCATTAGCATTCAATTAAGTTTCACAACAATAGCATATGCAGGATCACTGAAAGAAACATAATCACAAGATAGACACAGCTTTATCTGGGGAAACCCTCAAGGGGAAGAAAACCCAACAAAATGTCCTCTATATAGATGTATCAAAAGTACAAAGATAAAACCCCAAACAGGTGCTCCTTCTCCTTGTTCATATGTCTCTCTTTCTCTCATATGCGCTATACACAAGTGTGTGTGTGTGTCAAATGAGGAACACACATCCTCTATTTATATTCTTTCTTCCACTTGACTTTTTCCCTAACAAGTCGACCCCCAAAAACTTACTAGGTCGACTTCACCTAGGAAAAAACAAACAATATTATATTATATTCAAGAGGGTTCTATTGACCCGACTTACAACAGAGGTTTTACCTCATGACTCTATGATGACCAAATACAATAGTAACATTTCGATGGAGGAATAAAACATCTCTGATAGGTTATAACAATCAAATACATTTAGAATGTTTTTTGAAGTTAAAATATTTCAACACTCCCCCTTAATGAGAAGGGTATTCTACTGACAATAACAACATCAACTTTAGGAGCAAGGAGAGAGAGCATCTTCAACAACATCAAGGTGATACATCTATATGTCATTGGAAGTTTTCAACAATCATCAGCAACTAGAAAAGTTACTGGAACATCTTCAATATCTTCGGTACTGAAATATCATCTTCTATGGCACCGAGTCTTCATCTTTTATCTTCATATTCTACAACACTCGATCACTCTATCCTTTACAGTACTCGATCGCTCGATCCTTTGCAGCAACACTTGATCTCTCGATCAGCATCATCATCATCAACAACATCCAATTGCAGGATGATCAATCCCTATCACTTTAGGACATAGGTCCAAGGACGATGCAAACCTGATCCACTTACGGGATGGTCAATCCCTCTAAATTTAGGACATAAGTCTAAGGATGATGCAATCCCGATCCACTTATGAGATGGTCAATCCCTCTCACTTTAGGACATAAGTCTAAGGATGATGCAATCCTAAGCCACTTATAAGATGGTCAATCCCTCTCACTTTAGGACATAAGTCCATGGATGATGCAATCCTGAGCCACTTATGGGATGGTCAATCCCTCTCACTTTAGGACATAAGTCCAAGGATGACGCAATCCTCATCTTTCACAAAGACAAAATCCTACAGATCACTTTTAGGACTAGTGTCCAGGGATGATACAATCCCACTGCAACATCATCAACTTGCTCCACCTTTCGAGGAGGGTCCACATCATCACCAACTTGCTCCCCCTTTTGAGGAGGGTCCATATCATCATCAACTTGCTCCTCCATTCGAGGAGGGTTCATATCATCATCTGTTTGCTCCTCCAATTGAGGAGGTTCCACATCATCATAAATGTTCCTCCTAACGAGGAAGACCTTTCCGAACTACACCAAGTTTGTCACGAAAGTATTCAAACTTTATTTGAGACAGAGGCTTCATCAATATGTCATCAACTTGCTCATCAGTACTCACATACTGGAGCTTTATGTTATATTTTTATCATTTAAGCAATATGATCATAGGATCTTATCTGAGAGAATAACATGCACATCAATCAATCACAAGAGATAATAGACACAAAGATTTTCCTCTGGGAAACCATAAAGGAGAAAACCCCACAACTTCCTCAGAGATAGAATGAGCACCAATGGTAGCAGTAAAACCCAAAGACAAAAAGATGATCTCCAACAGTTGTTCTCTCTCTCACTTGAGCGAGCTTCTTTTCTCTCACCTATGCGCTATAGCTGGGTGAGTGTATATGTTAAATAGAGAGGCTCACTCTCTATTTATACTAGTTTTCGACTTGACAATAACTTACCAGGGCCGAATTCTCTAGGAGAGTCTAACAACCCTAGTGCCCCACAACTGTGTTTCCCCCTAGTCAACAAGGAGGGTTCCCCTCTATGACTTTACATGACTTAATTACATTAATGATTCTCACGATAGGAACATCGGGGACCAATGAAATACAATATATGAAATATACAAGTGAATACATTCTGAAGTTACAAATACATCAACACTCCCTCTTAACTAGGAAGGTATTCTCTAGACACAATTCATCAGCACAAGTCTTCGTCATTGGATCATTACTGGATCATCACTGGATCATCATCAATTCTATATCATCACCAGATCATCAAGGGTTGCTTTCGCTATCTTGATCAAATGGTGCTATCTCTAAATTATACTCATCACAAGAAGTTCTACAGAGCCAACCCTTTTTCATGATGGTTGTAGGCCTAGCCTCCATGTAGGTATTCATCAACAGATCCATCCCTTTTTCATGCTGGATGTACTGCCTTGCCTTTGCAAGGACTTCCCCTACATATCCAGTCCTTTTTCATACTAGATGCAGCACCTTGCCTCTTGCAAGGATTTCCCCTACAGAGCCATTCTTTTTTCATACTGGATGCAGCACCTTGCCTCTTGCAAGGATTTCCCCTACAGATCCAGTTCGTTTTCATACTAGATGAAACACCTTGCCTCTACAAGGATTGCCACTACAGAGCCAACCCTTTTTCATGTTGGGTGCAGTACCTTGCCTTTGCAAGGATTTCCACTACAGAGCCAGCCCTTTTTCATGTTGGATGCAATTCTCGGCACTTATATCCAACCATGGGAGGCCCATCTTGCCACCATGTCAGAAAGGCCCAGCGCTTACATCCATCGGCATGGTAGGACACACCATCTACCATCCGAGGAAGGCCCAACACTTATATCCACCGGCATGGTAGGACACACCATCTACCATCCGAGGAAAGGCCCTGCAATTACATCTGACCATGGGAGGCCCCACCTACCACCATGTCAGAAAGGCTCTATACTTACATCTGACCATGGGAGGCCCCGCCTATCACCATGTCAGAAAGGATTTGCACTTACATCTAACCATGGGAGGCCTCACCTACCACCATGTCAGAAAGGCACAACACTTATATCTGACCATGGGAGGAACCAATCCTACCACCATGTCAGAAAGGCTCATAGACTCATCACTTCTCCTTGGAAGGAACCTCGATCTGGAGAACACCAAGCTTCTCCCTAAAGTACTCAAACTTCACTCTGGCCATTTATACCATAGAATCACATCAGGGCTGATTACGTCCAAGGATAAATTGCGAGATTCACCAGGATTGATTACATTCAAGGACAACCTATAGGACCATTTATGTCTAAGCAACCTACGGGCTTCGCCAGGATTTTATGCTCAGATAACCTGTCTAACCAGCTATGCTAGAAATCCTTCTTTCGAGAGATCTCGATCTAGATCACATACTGGAGCTTCACTACTCCTTTCTCCCAAATAGTCGAGCAAGTGGCAACATATTTTTCCTCAGATGTTGTCAGCGCCATGCAGGACTCCTTCCCACTAAACCAAGAGATCACACATGATCCCATACTAAAGTTGCACCCCAAAGTGCTCTTCCTATCAATGGAACTGCCCAATCCGAATCCACATAACCCTCCAGGTTAATCTTCTGATTCGCTTCATACTTAAGCCCATAGTCAACTGTACCCTTCAAGTACCTCAGAATATGCTTTGTAGCAATCAGGTGAACATGTCTCGAATCTGTCAAGAACTGGCTCAATGTGTTCACAGCAAAGAAAATGTCTGGTCTTGTATTCGTCAGGTACATCAATTACCCAATCATTTGATGATACATCGTGGCATCAACCAACTTTGATGAAGTATCGCTTAATAGCTTCAGGTTCGATGCCATGGGTGTGGTCATGGCCTTGCAGCCCATCATCCCAAACCTCTTCAGGATCTCTACTGCATAATTCCCTTGTCCCAGGGAGATTCCATTTGCATTCTGCCACACCTCCATGCCTAGAAAGTAGTGCATCATATCCAAGTCCTTCATCTCGAACTCAGCAGCAAGTCTCCTTCTTGCAACTTTAATGAGTTCCTCTTTTTTGTCAGGAACAAGTCATCGACATATAATAGGGGCATCACTGGTCTTCTGCCTTCAACCTTGAAGTAAAGGTTGGAATCCGCTTTACTCTCAGTAAATCATAGAGCCATTAGTAAGCTATCCATCATGTCATACCATGTCGAACCTCAGGATCTTCTGCAGTCACTCCCTTTGAAGTGGAGCATCATTCTCCGTCTGTCTTTCATACTCTATGCATTAAAACATTCTGTAGTGGAGTGACAAGTAGCTTCCTCTGCTATTAATATTCTATGTATCCATCTAGGGTCATTGGATATCAAGATCCTGAACCTTTTCAAAATTTATTCTCGCACCCATCTATGATATTGTCATCCTCTATAGGCTTTCATCTTCAACCTTGTAGAAAAGGTTAAGATCTTCACCACTCTAGGTGATCTTCAAGCTCCTCATGTATGTGTTATCCCATGGGTGCCTTCTGGGCTCGTACAAGGCCTTCTTTAATTTGCATACATGAGTCTGACTGTCATTTGTCTTAACTTCTAGTGGCTGCAAATGTCTCTTCATAGTCTATGCCTTTTTTCTGTGAGAAGCCTCGTGCTACGAATATTGGCTTGTATCCCACGATGTTTCCATCTACTGCATGATCGAACTACAGACTTCCATTCAGGTCTCGATACTGCATCCTAGACATCATTCTTCTTGAACTGGTACTCTCCTTCCCTTTCTTCTTGGATACTTCTTCATAGCTGGAAGGCTCTGCATCAATGATGTCGCTCAACAGTATCACATAACTGCATTGTGTCTGAGACCTCTTTCTTTCTTTGAAGGTATCATCATATTATTCTTCATCTTGTATTATTTCTCGAACTACTCTCACTTGTTCTTCAGAACAAGTCTCATCCTTCTTTTCTTGTAGGCGATTGTACCCAATATTTCCTACAAGTCAAATGCATTAGTTGTATGGTTAGAAACATTTCATAAGGCATATTCATAATGGAAAATTATTATGCATAAACATATGATCATGCAACTATTTTAGCCAATACAACATTCATCCATATCTCACAGAAACTTTCTAGATGTCGTTCATCTCTACCATGACATCATTGAGATTGTGCACTAATCCAATATGTCAACAAAGAGGTTTCATTCTAGATAAGTAGTAATGGAGAGTTGTATAGCACCATGAGCTACTTACCCATCACATGCATATTAGTAGTATACTGTCATTAATGCAAACATTCTATCATGCATAACACATCAACTGAATATAAACAAATACATAACAAAACAATATCATGAAATGACAATTGAATGCTTATCTTTATTTCGTTTCGTGGGTAGAATCCTTCTTGAGCCTTCAGCTTCATCATCTTCTTCATTCATAATAACATCAGTTCTTATCCAAATGTTAAGTTGAGTCCTTCGTATTCCTCGTCGCTTGAGGGATTGGATCATGAGAGCTTGATCTCCAATTGCTCCCATATTCTCTTTCTCTTATTATGAGTCGAGCTTCTTCTTGTGTTCCCTCTTCCCAGAGTTTGTTGAAGGTAATCACTTCCCTCTGGCACACATTCCTCAAATGAATAAATCCCATAATCCTGGGAGGCCATTCAAGGTGGTTATAACCATATATTATTCTTCTTCGATTGCTTCATGATAGCATCGAACACTTCCTTTTGGTGTCTTCAAGGATGACACATGAGGGATGAGATGATCTTTAATAGAATCTGCAATGATTCTCTTAGCTCTAGCCTTGGCCTCATCTCCCTCTAGCTCTTAGACCTTTCTTACTGAAATACTGATCCAAGTCAATTTATTCAAGGATCACGTAGTTCCTATACTTATTCTAATTTATATTCTTCTCTTCAAAATAGCTTGTTCAAGGAATCAAACATCTCTTTACGTGTCTTTATGGAAGACACATGTGGTATAAGGTGATCCTCTTGGCCTTGACCAAGTTCTTCTTGTGTAAGGCTTTAGCCTCATCTCCACTTATGTAAGTGTCCAATTCATTTCCTTCAAGAAGCAGTGAGATCCTATACTTCCATGCTTGGAAGTTGTCAGCTTCACCAAACTTGTCATCATGCTGGTGTGATTAGTCATTTTTAAATGAGAACCTCAAATGTAAATAGCAAAAGATTAGATCTTACCGATTTGAGGTGTCCGTCCTGGTTCCGTAGCTCGCTGATCTAGGGTTTGTGAGAGAAACCCTAATTTTCAAAACTTGGAATATTTCAGATTTGATTGGATATAAATATGGGCCTCTTCAAGGGGAGCTGTCCAATGTACTCCTTTTCCAAAAACAGTAGAGGGAAGCTCTCGGAACAAGAAGCCCTAGTTTTCCAATTTCCTCCGCAGAAATGCCTGATATTGTTTCTGCGATATCTACAAAAGTACTACTCCTCTATGTCTAACATTTTGTACTGAGGTGGCATCATCTGTCCTATTTCCAACACTATAGTTTTGAGCAGAATTGGTTTCACCGATTGGGACTTATGAGAGTTTTCCCAAGGTGACTTATGTCGGGACTGTTCAGCATAGCGAACTTGTACGAACTGCCACATGTCACTGTTTCAACTTTGGGTTTGAAACATTTGCCATAGAAAGTATAGTTCGTTCCCTATCTAGAACATCTTGCGAAATTTCATTTGGACCTTCATAGCCCGAGATATAGCAATTATCCCTAGGTGTCCTGTTTAGGGATGAATCCTGCAAGAGGCTGGAACCCTGATTTGGAGAAATCATATCTCCCAGAATATAGTGGATCTAAGGCTAAAAATTTTACACAAGATAAATCAGGATTTTATCTTCGATTTGTGAAAATTGTGGCTCCTGGGATTTCTTTAATCCAGAGATATAGGGAATGTACCAAAACTACTAGTTTTAGCATTTTTAAGGTTTTTTAGGCCGGGGGTCAAACTAAGGTTTGACTTTCCCGAAGTTTTACTCAACCAAAAACTTCGACCTTGGTCTCTAAAATTTGATTTTGATGAGGAGATAAATCCTATGCTAGGCTCACTAAAAAATTCCTCTTCTGTAAAAAGCCCTAATTTCCCGCAACAAAAACTAAAAATGCCTGGAATCAAATTTTGCTTCGACAAAAAGATGCGCCCTTCAATGGAGAGCTAGCCTAGCCTCCTTTTGCTGATGGATTGTGGAGAGAGACCCAAAAGTTAAGAAGCCTTAGATTTTGCAGCTGCATAGTGTCTTCTTCTCAGGTTAGCTCTGATACCATGTTAGATTTTTATCATTTAGGCAATATGATCATGGGATCTTATCTGAGAGAATAACATGCACACCAATCAATCACAAGAGACAATAGACACAAAGGTTTTCCTCGGGGAAACCATAAAGGAGAAAACCCCGCAACTTCCTCAGAGATAGAATGAGCACCAATGGCAGCAGTAAAACCCAAAGATAGAAAAATGATCTCCAACAATTGTTCTCTCTCTCACTTGAGCGAGCTTCTTCTCTCTCACCTATACGCTATAGCTGGGTGAGTGTATATGTTAAATAGAGATGATCACTCTCAATTTATACTAGTTTCTGACTTGACAATAACTTACCAGAGCTGACTTCTCTAGGAGATTCTAACAACCCTAGTGCCCCACAACTATGGGGAATTCCCCCCCTAGTCAACAAGGAGGGTTACCCTCTATGACTTTACATGACTTGATTACATTAATTATTCTCCCAATAGGAACATCAGGGACCAATGAAATAAAATATATGAAATATACAAGTGAATACATTCCGAAGTTACAAATACATCAACACTTTATAGCTCCCTTATGTACCATATCTCGTATATAAAAATATCGAATTTCTATGTGCTTCAACTTGTCATGGAACACTGGGTTCTCTGTCATCTTTATACAACTCTGGTTGTCACATAGAATCACTGTAGTATCCAAATCCAGGTCAAATAGACCTAACATCAACTTCTAAATCCATATGGCTTCACAACTAGCAGAACAAGTTGTTATATACTGTCAAAACCCCAAAATTTCAAAAAAATTTAAACTTTTAAAAATAACATAAATATATGTTAATACGTTCGTTAATTACTGATTAGTTAATGCTATTAAATTTGTAACTGTATGATCTTTACTTAGTTTTGAATCCTAGATGAGTTTCTCTTCAGTTTTCTGAATGTTTTCTGTTTGCAACAGTAAAGGGATATGCTACGTTAAACTGGGCTTACTTAGCTGCAAAGCTAACGCACACAGTTTTCCTTTCTCTTACAGATCTACAGGTAAAGTTTGGGATTGCTGCTAACAAATCATTTTAAAGTAATAGAATCATATGCTGTTACCAAGTTCATTCAGTAACGAACTATATAAATATATCGCATGTTAGCCAGACTATTCAGCTTCTTACAGGTATATCTTTCCTTATTTAACTTTTTATAAGAAGAAAAATTCGATGACAAATGGTTTAGAGACACTAGAGAAAAATAGATCACTATTTCCAGTTACATCTATGAATTTTCCAGTTGAATAAACATTCAGAAATAAAGGTGGCAGTTTTACATAAATTTCTTTCCCAACCATTGCCTATAATTTCTTGAATTACTAGCACTAGGTAAAAACTACAAAAGTATTGTTCATTAGAGAATTTAATGGCTAAAAAGAGACTCTTATAAGTTTTTAATGTCACCTTTTAGAAAGGATAATGTCACCAGCTCTATTTACGTAAGTAAACAGAGTTCCTTGTATTATTTAAGGACATAGACATTATAATAACATAGATCATGATAATTGAACTACTTCCCCTGTTGTTCATGGTCACTCTTTGAGAAAATAACTCATATTAACACTACCTTGGCATGTAAAAGTAATGGTTAGACTCTTTGTTATCATTATTATATTAAGGTATTTAGTCACAAGGCATATATTTCATAACTCATGTGACAATAACACTACACTCAAATTTTATAAGTCTTGTAATATAAGATCATTGATTATACTATAAATCAAATGGACTAACCTCAAGTGAGGTCTCAAAGTATAACTTTTACATTCTAAACATCAAACTAGGTTTAACAATACCTAGTCAATTTATAGTTCATTGTCTTAATACAAGGATCAAATGTTAAGGGCTTTAACATTATAATGCAACATTTCAATGTTTAAATATTATCGTTGAATGTTAACACATCGAACTAGGTTAACATAGATAGGATATAGTTTAATGTATTGAAATGTAATATTGTTTCTATAATTGAAAACTAACATTATAATGTTTGATATAACGCAGGTGATGGTCGATATGGTGATCATATGGAATCTTCACATCGTAATTTTGTTGGCTATTGCAATGATATGAAACATTATCAATCCAACCCTCTTATTGGCAATAATTTATGTGTTGTCGTGGCTACCTCCTCGCCATGCATTGGGCGATTATAAGTTGACTTGCCCCCATTTTCATTTCAGTCCTCCTCTCGCCTGCGGGCTTTGAGCTCTGCCGAATCCTAGTGGTTCATCCTGGTTGATCCATGTCCCGAGACTGTCTGGTTTTTAGCTCTCCTTTGCGGTGCTCCCTCGTGTTGCTTCTTCGTGGTGTTCTTTCGTGTGCTCCTTCGTGGTGCTGTACAGAAGTTCTCGGCTTGAAACTTCATAGCCTTGTAGTCGCTGGTAGTTTATCAGTTGTATCTCCGTTGGGAAAGGAATTTGGTTTCCAGTCAGCCCACTTTTGCAGGTGAAGACAGGGTTTGATTACCCTGGTTCCTGGCCGTTCGTTTGCTCGATCTCCGTAGGTAAGAGTTTGTAAGATACAATTCCTTAAATGCAAGAATTAGTTTTGATTATAAAAAAATTGTTAGGGTTTGTCTGACGAAAGGCTGCCCTTCGTTGGCAGGTTTTGGCAGGTTTTCCCTTCAAAAGATTGACTGCCGTTCGATGGCAGGCTTGCCCTTCTCGCCGCAGATGAGATCATTAAGGGATACGGCTCCACGCTTCACGGGTAAGCCTGGTTATCACAGCACATCTCTTTGCTGGTTGTATTGACAGCGCGCACTTCTTTGATTCCATGGGTTCTCTGCTATCGCACTAGCTGTAGATTACTCCATCGTTTTACTAGGGTATATCCCTGCGATAAAAAGTTATACAGCTCCTGGGCCGAGGCTGTATTTATATACATTGTCTGTAAATAAGAAAGGCGATGGCTGTAGGGTTTAAAGTTTTGTATCGGGTTAAACCCTAACTCTTTAAGAGTTTTTCCGGCTACGGCCGTGGATGTAAAACTGGTTTATTTACTGTAGGTTTTGTTTTTGTAACAGAGTTTACAGGCTTTAAGCCTTTACGTTATTATTATTATGTGAATAACTTTCTACAGGCCGCGAGCCTTGCTTTTACAGTATTTTGTTTTTCTCTTTATAGGCCATCGGCCTTGCATTTGCAGTTATGGGTTATTAAAATGATTCAAGTCATTATTTCTCATGTATTTACTCGGGCTGAGTAATGTTTTACTCTCAGTGCTAATCAGAATGTGAGCAAATGGTTTTTCTTTCTTATCAATACTTCTGCTGTAATGAATAGTTAAAACAAGGAAATACTTACTGGGTTTTCATCTTAATAACCCAGCTGTAAATGTTTTAAT